>VXAK01007860.1:3987-28613 GCA_013399435.1 Arenaria interpres | reverse complement strand
TTTATGCCTATTACTTCTTGACCTTTCACTGGGCACCAATAAGGAGAGTCTACCACTGTCATCTTTACTCCCTACCATCATGTATGTATAGACAGTGAGAAGACCCTCCCCTTAGCTTTCTCTTCTCCAGGCTAAGCAGTCCCAGGTCCAAGTCTCTCAGCCTCTCNGGATTTTTTTTTTTAATTATTATTTTTATGCCTATTACTTCTTGACCTTTCACTGGGCACCAATAAGGAGAGTCTACCACTGTCATCTTTACTCCCTACCATCATGTATGTATAGACAGTGAGAAGACCCTCCCCTTAGCTTTCTCTTCTCCAGGCTAAGCAGTCCCAGGTCCAAGTCTCTCAGCCTCTCCTCACATGACAGATGCACCACGCCCTGTAATTATGTTCCTGGTCCTGTGCTGGAATTGCTCCAGTAGGTGCACATCCTTCTCGTACCAGGGAGCTCAGCTGAACACAGCGCTCCACATGTGTCTCACCAGGGCTGCATAAAGGGGGAAGGACCACCTCCCTCAGATCTGCTGGCAACAGTCTTGTGCAGCCCAGGCCACCTTTGCTGAGAGGGTACGTTGTTGCCTTGTGGTCATCTTAGTGTCTACCAGCATGAGCAGGTCTTTTTCTGAAAATCTGCCTTCCAGCTGGTCAGTCCCAGAGTCCATGTGGTTATTGCTCCCCTGGTGCAGGACTTACTATTTGCCTTTGTTGAACTTGATGAGATTCCTGTAGGTCCTGAGACATCTCTAGCCTGCCAAGGTCCCTCTGAACCGCAGCACACCCATCTGGTATAGCAGCCGCTCCTCCCTGTTTTGTCTTGTCTGTGGACTTGCTGAGGGTACACTCATTGTGCGAGTCACTAACACAGACACTAAGCAGGGTTGGACCCAGTATCGACCTCTGGGGTAGGCCACCAGGGACTGGTCTCCAGATGGACTATGCACTGCCGATCACAACACTTTGAGCCCAGTGGTGCAACCATTTTTCAGTCCACGTCGCTGGCCACTTACCTAGCCCATACTTCATCAGCTTGTTTTTGAGGATGCTATTAGAGGCAGTATTGAAAGCCTTACTAAAGTCAAGATAACAACAGCCACTGCTTTCCCCTTGTCCACCAACCCAGTCATCTCTTCATAGAAAGCTACCAGCTTGGTGAAGCATGACTTCCCCTTTGTAAATCCACCCTGAATACTCTCAAGCAACTTTTTACGCTTTGTGTCTGGAAAGCAGTTGTTCTCACAATTAGTTACATTTCCCAGTTGTTACTTTTTCCCAGGGCTTGAGTTGAGGCTGACCAGCCTCTAGTTCCCTGAAATCTCCTTCTTCTTGCCCATCTTGAGGATAGCTTTGATATTTGCTTTCTTCCAGTCCTTGGGAACCTCCCATGATCATCACGTTTTCTCCCACATTTCCATGATTCCAGTGAAGTCATAGTCCTGTAACTACATCAGACTTCTGATTCCTCCTCTTTTTTCCCCATGCCATGTGCATTAGTGCACAGGCCTTTCTGAGAGGCACCCAGTCCTGCTGATGCCCTGAAAAAGTGCAAGAGTTTTCTGCGTAGCACTGTCCTGTAGGCATTCCCTTATTTACAAGCATATACTTGAACAGGAGCCCTTTCAGCCTTGTGTTTTTGATTACAAGGTCCTTCCTGTTCACATCATGCCCCACCCTTTGCTTCCCATTTTGGTTTGCAACTTCCGGCCCCCATCAATCCTAGTTTAAAGCTTTTCTTACCAGGTCGGGCAGCCTGTTGGCACACATCATTTTGCCCCATGTGGTCAGATGGATCCTGCCTTGTCCAAGCAGTTCTTGGCCCTCAATGGGAGGTCCATGAACATAAGAAACCAAAACCCTGCCACCGACACCAGCTGTGCAGCCATGGAGGATCAATGAGTACTGTTCAATTTTATAAAAACAACTGTTGTGTTGTCTAAATATATCTAATTTAATGAAACAAAATTATATGCTTTATGAAAATCTTGTGTGACATTTAAGAAATTAGGTAAGAGAACTTTCTTTGTAAGGTAATTAGAGGCTAAAATACTTTTCTGAATTTGAATAGATGTTGCTTTGATAGACAACCACTTATGCAGGATGAAAGAATAGTTCAGTTTTAAAGTAGTTCAAACCACTTACAAAGATTTTTTTGATGGACATAGTGTTCACAGACAATCTATTCATTACCAAGACTAACATGTCCTCTCATCTCCTATGAAATTTCAGGATCATTTTCAGTGAATGTACCTGTATCTAGACAGAGGTTGTCTTGCTCTGTTCATTATATCTATTGCAAAATGCTTATGTCTCTTTAAAAAAGAGGCTGGGTTTGTCAGTACATGTCCTTTTTCTTTTCAGAATGCTCATCAGGTGGGAAGTGTATTCTGCATTTGTTTTTCTCTTTGGCACTTGCCTGTGTTCCCCCAGCCCTCCTCTCTTTTCTCTAAGCACCCAAGTTGGGGTTATTGCTTAGAAAGTGCTGACCAGGAGAACCTTAAAAAAGTAAGCCATGTTCAACACACCTTTGCTTTTGTAATGAAATTTTCTTTAACAGTTGGAAGATAAGGGAGGAGGGCCTGTTTTCTGAGTTTTAGTTAAAAAANAAAAAAAAAAAAGAAGGGAGAGGAGATTTAGATTCTCAAGGAATTTGTCATAATCTTGGATAGTGCACTGAGTTTATCCACAGCTTCAAAAAATTTTTTCAGTCTTTAGAGTATTGGCTTTATTTCTTTTTCTGGTTTACAAAAATACTTGATCTTTTTGGCAAACTGTCTTCACTATTGATTCTGAGACATACTCCCTGATTTCTCTAGGACTTCTAGTTACATGGCTATGAGAGTAACTTATCTGGGAGATGAGACAGTCAGTACTTACATTCCTATCACCTTAAGATTGAGAGATATGCTTATATATTTGAAGAATAATTTCTAAAACAATAGTTCAACTTAAACCTGATGTGAAGGATAGTATGGTTATTCTTCCCCACTCAGGAATAGATTTTGCTAATATTTGGAGGAAAAATCCCTGTGCTCTGTTTCAGACCTTGACTGAATTGTAAGTCATCTAATTGAACAGGAAACCTTGGTTTATAAGTAACACATTTTAATTATTTACTGTTCTTGTCATTTTATTTTTTCTAGTGAAAGACTGATTCTCTACTGCTGAATGTGTTAAACAAGTTCAATTCGGGAAACAAAGCGAAATAGAGCTTTTCTGTCTAAATATTTGTTCATTTCACTGAAACAAATGCTGCTGTTTTCTCTAAGGAGGATATACTTGTCTGTATATATTTAAATATTGAATAACTTAACCCATGTTTTGATTTTATTAGGAAATAGTAAATTATGCTTGTCATATTCTTGTGTATTAGAAGTGGTTTTATTTGTGGTTTATGATACGGTTGGCTTTTGATGTAGTACAGTGTACTTGAAATGCACAAAAGGTTTTCTTATCAAGCAAAGCTACCGTTGCATCTTCTAGTTAAGTACAAAATGTTCATCAAGCATAGATTTATTTAATAGATTTAAATAAAAAAATATTCATAAGAGTTAATGAGCTGAAATTGGTTTGAGTACTGTGTTCTTCAGGGGGTTTTAGGTGTTCCGGATCTTGCCTTTTCATGGAATGAAACGGAGGAAAAAAAATTCCCTGCTCCTCCATTCATTTTAGGTTTTCAATTTTGAATGAGTTGGTCAGAACAAAAATAAGTCTGTGGGTGGGCTGTGAGCCCTGGTGCTTCTCTAGGAACCACCACTGGTTCTGGTGTTTGGTATCTCTGGAAGGACTGCTACTGACTTCGGAGGGTTAGAAGATGCCCATGCCATGTGGATGTCTTTCACAGCTGGTTATCCACGCAGATGTTGTATTCTTACTGCTTCTGGGAACACCAAGTGGGGTCAGAACTGGGTCGGTTAGCACTCAAGTGTTCAACTTTGTTGTTGAACACTCAGTTTCTCCATTTCCAGGATTTTAAACAAATTTTCAACACAGAATTTTTTGGGTGGGGTGGGTTCTTTTTTAACTTTTGTCCAAAGCTGTAGGAGTATGTTTCATTGTTTTTTCTTTCATCGTAGTACCAAAATAACCTTTTCCAAAACAGGCAGAATTCACTTTAGTATAGCATGGTTCATAATATATTGTGCAGGATAACCAATAATTGTACAACTTAAGAATTAATTCTGGTTTTCCTGTTCTCATCAGTGAAACCACAAATACTTGAAATTCTCTAGAATTTTAAAGGTACAGTTGTTTCTGGCACCAGGCAAATGTTGTCTTTGAGTTGTGATTTGATTCACATGATCATCCTCAGTGTTTTACTGTCATCTTTGCATTCCTTGTCAAAGTGTGACAAAGGTACACATGATTTCTGTTGTTTTCAGCATTTGTCTTCCATTGCTGCCTTTTTTGTGTGTTTTCTATTGTTCGTAAAGCAGAAGATCCTATCTTTTGTTGGCATGTAAACGTGTATTTCTAGATTTTTGTATACACAGCATCAGCCCTTGGAATCATTCTCCCTTTAGCTTTGTGCACCACCCAATTCTGGTTTTATACACAGCATCTATCAAAATTGTATTAATGTGTGTCAACTTTGTTGGCTTGAGTATGGACAGTTACTTTGAGTGTTTCTGAAAAAAAAAAAAAACAAAAAAAACCCAAAAAAACCCGAAAACTAGAACGAAAAATTTTGGTAGTGTGACATCTATTTCTGATGCCGTTAACATTTCCTGAGTGCAGATTTTTGGGAAATGTAACTTTGAATGCATTGCCTGAATAAAGCAAATACTTGATAAAAGCTCTTTGCAACAAATGTATTTTTTTTAACTATTGAATTTGGTCACTCAAACTTCTTTGAATTAAGTCCATCAACTAATGAAAAGGCTATATTTCTATGCTTCATTCCTTGTGGCAAACAAGGCTTCCATCTTTCTTTCACTTTTGCTTATGGCATATGTGCATTTTTGTCCAGCGACAGAAACTTTCTTTGAAAATCCTCCTTAATAAAATCTTTTTGCAGTATGCCGTGGCTGTGGTTTATCGGTGCTAGAGGCTACTTACCACAAAATACTACCAAAGTTAATGAATAGGTTGCAAAAATACAGAGGTTCAGAAATACTTAGGTAGATTAGTGAGTGGTGTTACACACTGGAACACAGTTCTTCCTGCCCATTTGTTCCTCTGTGTCATGGGAGGAACAGAGGATAATAAGAATTACTAAAACTGATTACTAAGCAGAATTATTTTCTTACTACATAATTGCAGAAGTAGCAGCTGAGGTGGAAAAAAAATAGCAGGTCTGCACTAGATAACTTCAGGTAGTCTTCAACATACAGTTTTTGCCAAAGTCCTAAGAGTGTTAGTTTTTCTCCTTGAGCATCAGTGGGGTTTTTTTGTTTGTTTGATTTGGTTTTTTTGGTATGCAGCTTTGGTGCAATATTTTTCTAGTTATTCTGGTTAGTCTTTTCAGTCTGGTCTTAAGTCTCCCTTTCTGTTCCTTCACATCTATGGCCTCAGGAACCTACAGAAAATTTGTGTCTCTTCAGGGGGTATCTTTGCATCAGCATGGTAGTTTTGTGCCCTATCCCATTTTTTTTTAACTTGGTTATCTTAGCTCATGTAAGCATCCTCTTGTTGGAAGGTATTCTTTAGTGGGCTTTAAATAAGGTACATTTAAAAATACTTGATGTAATAGATAATGGTAACACTGTTTTTTGTATATTTATTTATTTTTAATCATTCCCTTTCTTAAATTGTATCCTCATTGAATTAAGTATTTAGTGACTTGGAGTAGAATTAGGACAGGGAATTTTGCAGTTTGATCATTGCTTGTCTACAATTACAATCTCTCAGTTTATATTGACTCTCAGTTCACGGGTGAGAGAATGTGTGTTGCTAGTCTTGCTGTTACAAGAAAAAAGTTAAAATAGAATTTCACAGATGTTCACTGTTCTGAGAAGTTCACAGGTTTTTAGAAGTACATATTTGCTGGGGGGGAGGGGGCATGGCTGTACAGATGGGTTGCCAGGCAATTAATTCTTCCTACTTGGATTGCCTGCAATAGGAGACAATCCAGCTCTCATGAGCAGTGCAATATTATTTGCAGAAGGAAACTACCGAGTAACAATTTTCCTATTCTCTTCCTTCTTTCTTCTCTCTTCCCAGCCTCACTATAAACCTCCCTCCTTCTGCTGTACATTTCTGATAAACTGCTAATGATTGATATGATAGCAGTGCTGTCATTCTTTTTAACCAAAAAAAAAAAAGAAGTCATTTTTATTCTAGGTATTTTTAATAGAGTCCCATTAAGGATGTATTGCTGACTGAAATATTGGCATGAAGGGCTCTCACTGAGCCAAGCTGAGCCCAGGAATTAAGAAGTCAGGAAATCGGCTGCTGCACTGCAAAAGAACCTTGTGTGACACAGTATCTCCTGATTGGGGGGATCATTACTGCTATTATGACTCGACTTGCGTAGGAATTTTAAATTTCATCTGAATGTCAGTAATAACCCTCTTAGCAAATTATCCTGAATAAAATCACGAAGGCATTTTATATAATAGGTGTTGAATTACTGGATAGATTTGCTAATTAAATACTCTTTGTTCTGCTGCAGTTGACATTACAGGGTAAGATCTTGAACAATTATTCTCAACAGCTGTACTTTGTTAAGGGAAAAATTAACTACAAAGTTTATTTTTTTTTCTACACTTGAAGTTGGCAGATTTTTGAAATGTGCTTGAAAAAAATTCCATCATCCAATTGGTAATGAGAAGATAAATATGCAGGTGTTGCTGTGAAATCAGATAACTACCGACTGCCTTATTAATGAATTTAGCAAGCCTTTATAACCTTCTGTTTTGTAGCTGTTGGCACTTACGAGTGATCTCCTGTCAGAAGGGGTAGCACTAGCATATGCCAGTCACTTGATGAAGCTAACTTGTCTGTATCCACTGCTGTCCTCAGAGACAATTAAGAAATGGTCTTTGCACAGCCAAACAGGTTTGGGGTGTTTTTTTTTTTTTAGGAAGGGGTAATCCTATTTTAAAAAAAAATAAATGTTGTCCTTTAAACTATTAATAGATAACGTTATTTCAGAGAATGAAGTAGAAGATGCCAGAGGTTATTAAGGGAAAAATGGTAGACTTTCTTTTCTTTTACATGTAAACTCTTCAGTTCTCTTTCCAGTTCTAAAATTTTTTTTCAGGGATTCCTGTTTGCTTTTGGAGTACTAAGAGAGAGGTATAACCTTTCTCTGTGGGTGTTCGCTAATAAGTGAGAGAAAGGGGGGGTGAAAAAACTGGAATTCTGATTACTCTATATATGAAATTTGATGTCATGTACCAGTGATAGGTGTCTTTAGAATAATTTCAAAACTCCATGAAAAGGTGCTGGGGTGGTGCCGTCTGAATCACTCACTAGGAGATGAATAGGAGTGGAATATCTTTTTTTAAGCTTCTGATTAAAATGGAATTGGGTGCGTCTGAGCACATAGAGCCTGGAGTGGGTCTGCAGTTAAGACTCACCATTTTCCTGTTTGTCTTTGTCTACATAGAAGATTGAGGCCAGCTGAGCTTTTTGCACTTTGTGGCTTCAGCAGAGTTCAGGCATCACGTTGCCCAAGTACCGAGTTTGCAGCATCAGTGAATGGTCTTTAAACCAACTGGATGTTTTGAACTTGACCCAGAGAGTGTAAATCCATAGGTATCCATATGTGCTTGGGGAATAACGCTGATAAGGACATTCATTGTGAGTCAGCTGTGTCAAAGTTACATCGTGGTTTGGAACCTAACCTTTCCTTAAGTGCCTTGAAGGCATTCGTATATTATGTTTGCTTAGTTCATGTCTTTGTACTTAGGGAGAGTGAGTCCATCCTTAGGTGCAGCAATTTCTCTTTGAAGATGAAAGTGGCTAGAAAATGTATCTGAACTGAAGCTATGTTGAAAAAGAATACTTGTGAAGTCAAACATTGTGAAACTAAGAATGCTGGGGGAATATAGCTTTTGGTGAATAATTCTGTGGTGCGCAATTCTAAACAAACTGAAAAAGCATAGTTGGAGCATCATCATACTTTAGTATTTGTCACTGTGATTATCTAAAAGTTCAGAAGTATTAAAGAAACTTGCTGATAATGTTGAGGGGATGACAGTGTTGTCATCCTGTTAGTTTACTGTTATGTAGAAGTGGACATGTTGCCTCTGTTTCGGAGTTGCAATAGCAATAGTCAGTATTGTGATAGTCAAGACTTGGATTCATTTTAGGCTCCTTGGCTTTGTGAAAGTCATGAGGTTTCCCTGAAGATGGCCTTTTCCCCACTGAGCGTGGCCAGCTCTTCCCTGTTTGTCTTTTTTTCTTTCCTTATCCCTGCTAATTTCTACTGCTCAGCTCCCTGTCACGGACTTCTTGGCTACAGGTCATAATTGTGCCTTTTTGACAAATATGGCCAAGGAGTGTTACAACTTAATGTATGAAAAATAATAAAACTAAGACTAGATCACTATATTTAATAAAACCTGTTAAAATAGTGTGTTGCTTGACTCTTTAAAGCTAGAGTACCAAATTCTCCGGATTCACTTAATAGACTCTGATCCATTGCTGTAACAAGTGGTTCAAAGCAATCCTCTTTAAAAGAATTAAAAGTATATATGTATATGAGCAGCAGGACTAGATGAAAAAGAACTGAGGTTTATGCTGAGTAGGGGTGGAAAGGACTGAAACCAGGGAACTGGGAGTAACCAAGTGGAATCTGCCAGAGCACCAGGATGCCGATGAGAAAGCAAATGGGTGAAGGAATAGACCAGATGTTGGTTCTCATGCAGCTGTGCAAACTTCACCAAGCCCTTGCTGCTGCATCAGCTACACATTTGGTTGATCAAGCTAGTTTTACTTTGTCTCTCCGGCGCTACAGCCATTTCTGTGGCTTCAGATGATACGTTCTTCCACCCCTCTCTGCTATGCTGGCCAGTATTAGAGGTGGAAGCAGCAGCCTGCTCATGTGAGGTCTCTATAGCTATTTATAAGGTTCAGAGAATTGCTCTTCAGAGTGTTCAAGGAATTTGAGATGCACTCTTGGCTGAGGAACAAACCAGGTTATGCACAGATTTGCCCATTGATTCAACATCTGTATCCTATCTCTGTCCCAGCTCCTTGTCCCAGTTCTGGTTTCCCTATGGAGTTTGATTTTTGATGACCCGTTTTAAGATGATTACAAGGGTAATCAACCTCTTCACTAGGTTCTTGTTGGGTGAGCACCATCCAGCCTGCACTGGACATTTTTGGGAAAAAATTCAATGACATCAAGAGATAAGATGATAGATATGAAGGAGACGACTGACCTAAATTACTGAAAGAGGCTTAATTCTGGCACTTCATGATTAAGTTTTATTTGAGCATTTGATTCAATGTTCTTTTTTTCCTAAGGTAGAATGTGTGTGTGCACATGCAATTTTGAGATTTGTTTTAATCTTGTTTTAGGGGAGTTAATAATAGCATTAATACAAGGTCAGATGAGAATTTACTCATGTAATAGGAGTATTGAGGTGACTGTGTGTTGCCAGGAGAGAGGTGGTTTGCTTTGTTTTGAAAGGTGAGAGCATTTGGAGTTAGCAAGCTAATGAATATGTTTGCATGTGTTAGCTTGTAATTATATCATACGCTAATCTTTGATTATTTTTTTCATTTCAGATTTTGATGCATACCAAGGAGATGGTGCAAAAGGTAATGCTGAGCATTTTCATTAAACAACAACTCTTAAAGAGCACACCTGGTGAAATTTTTTTATTCTAGGAGAACTGTAGCCCAAACAGACCTGAAATCACTTCTTAGGATGCCTGGTTTACAAATGTAATCCTTCCTAATGGATTATAGCTTTTTTTCTTTCCCTACCACAGATATGATCTGGCCGCTGCTTGAGGCCTATGTGTGACTGTTTCAAGCAAATTAGCAACAGTGCTAATTAGAGTTTACTCATAGTCCTGTTACACCATGTGTTCCAGTGTTTATTATGGTTTATTTTTTGGCATCCTTTAAACTCTGCCATGGGGTGGTTTTTTGACTATATGGAGTTTAACATGGACATAGCCATGCTGCAGTTTTTACAGCTGCATTGATTTTTCACCACTGAAGACATCAGGTTTTCATTTTTTCAAGTTAACATTATGTAATTGGATGCATTTGCCCCATTTTTGGTGATATTTACTGGTATTGACAATTTTTCTTTTCACCTTCTTCCCTGCTATTCCTTTCATATGCACCTCAGGCTTTTTTATGTGCTTCAATTTGTCTAGAGTTTGCTCTATTACCCCAGAGTACTATGGCACTCTGGCTGGTGTTTGAACACAATCTTTTCCAAGTTGGGCATTTGAATTGTTACAAGGATCAGAATGAGATATGATACGAAGGGCAGAGAGTTAGTCAGAGAGAAGGATTCAAGTAGGTGTTTGCCTTCATCTCCAGGTGTAATTGTTCAGTACTTCAATCTGGGGATACAAAACTTGTGGTTGGTAGTAGCAAGATCCTTATCCAAAAGGACAATCTCGTTCCCCAAAAGACCTACTGCCCAGGGGAGGACTAACACCGGAAATTAGATTACAGCAGAAGAAAACATATGGGAATGGCAATATGGAAATATGAAGCCACATACATAAGCTGAAAAAGTGTAAGAAGAGCAGCCTGATCTGGACAGTACTGTGGTATTCTCAATTACGGCATCCACTAGCCAACACTTTCACCAGATTTGTTTGAAATAGAGTATCTAAGTATTCTTTCTTTTTTTTAAACCAGAATTACTTTTTGCAATAGTGTTGTGATGGCTACAGATGGGATTGGATACCTGACTGTAGTATTACCTTTCAAGCATATTGGCTAAATATCTTATCTGAATAGCCTGAATTTGTCCGGTAGTCTTTGAACCTAAGTGATCTTTGTGTGTTGTAGCAGTCCAGAGTTGTTTCTGATTCCTGCTGTTCCTCAAGATTAGACTTACGCACTGTCATTCAGTTAGTAAAATTTTTACTACTTATATTATATACACAACTGAACAGTGGTTTGTTTTTTTTTTTAAACATATCAATGGTTTTAGTTTCATTATTCTCTTTAAATTCAAATATGCCTTAAAGAAATGTACAGATACCTGAGTAAAATCTTACTTCATATTTTTCTGCTTTTTAGTATTTAAGGGATAATATATGGACAACAATCTTTTTGAATCTTGAAAATGAATTGAGTTTTTAAAGACATGGAGTGGTTTTGGTTTGTTTTTCAAAGCAATTTGTTTCGTTTAGATGAACCTTGAAGTGATTTATGGAGACACAGATTCCATTATGATAAACACTAATAGCACCAATTTGGATGAGGTCTTCAAGCTGGGAAACAAGGTAAGGAATTTTTTTCCTTTTTCAAGCTTTCCTACATGCCGAAGTTGTAACACTGGGAGTGGAGCAGAGAGTATTAAGAGAGGACTCTGTGGCATAAGCAGAGAGTAGAGGAAGAAGAACTAGACCATTTATGGAAGCTACGGAATAGTAAAACTCAGAGTGCCCTATCTTCAGGTGTAGCTACTCTGTGTATTTTTTAAAAGGATTAAAATAAAATGAAATATTTAATTGTATTATAAGCTTTTTAACCAATCCTAAGTTACCAGGAGACTATCTAAATACTTGGTAAGCCAACGTAGAACTAATGTGGAAGAACTGTACATTGCAGTTACAACATGAACACAGTTTTGGTTTTAATGATTTTTGTTTTGACATGAGAGATATCTATCAGTTTAACTTTGTTTAGTTATGTAGTATGCATTACGCTGTATGTGCCATCAGTTTTCCAGGGTAAATTCAAATATTAATTCCCAAGGTATACTAGATATGGAAGAGATGTGTTTGATTAGCAGTTGGCAACTGACAATGTGGAAGTTTTGTGGCTCTCTGAAATTGTGGCAGAGAAGTGTTTCAGAACATTTTAAAGAAAAGATGTGAGAGAAGTAGTTTTTGAAAGAAATTGGCATGAAAATGAGAGCTATGGAAGCTCTAAAGATACAAAGGAAATGTGAGGTTTTATCAGTTTAGTATTAAACAAAAGTCATGTAACTTTAAGGCAAGAGTGATTCTGGATTATTTTTCAGAATACTTCTGCCTCCATGCTAAGTTGGTACTTTGAGAAGTAGAGGCATCTTGAGAGCATGGGAAAAAGGGAATAATATCTTTGATGTCATAGCCAAGTATTGGGAGGGCTGATGGCATAGAAGAAAGAAATCTCTCTTTTTTGTTTGCCACATGCAAGGCCATATACAATTTCAAGTGTGTATATACACTACTGTATAAGAAACTTTAATCTTACTCTAGCTGTGTGTGTGTGTATGTCTGTGGTTTCACTCTGGTTTGGTTTTCGTCCCTGTACTCCCATTTGCTGCCTAAGTGTTGCAGAGGAATAGTTAAATAATATTTTTTTATAAAGTCTGACAGAATCATCATCATAGGTTAAATAAATCTGACTTTGATTCAGGTTTACTGAGAGAATAGGTGGGGTTTTGAACTTGCCGCGTGGTAAAAAGAATTATTAAAGAGTCAAATGTTAGGCTTTTTTATCCCATGTACTTCTGTCCTATATCACTTGCTTGTTTGTTTTTTAAGACAGACCTGTTTTGATTTATGTTTTCATATTGTGCGCTTGATTTTAAAAGTGAATAAACTTAAGTTTGTAAGTAAGCACATAGTCAAACTTAGCATTGCAATTGTGAAAGTTGGGGTTCTCAAGATTCCTTCTGTGGCATAAAAAAGTGGTTCTTGTGTTTCTTGTTTCATATGTTTCTTGTTTGTTTGTTTATTCCTCAAGAAAGTGATAGTGACTTTTTTGCACTTCTATCATTTAGGTTTTCCTCATTTTGCATAATTCATATAAACAATTTTGAGGATAGAGAATTGTATTAGTTGATGAGGAGCGCTCTAATGAAATGTCACTGTTCTATTGCATAATAATTTCTTTCCCAAAATTTCCTGTTCAGAGATGAGGGATATTGAGATTGCATTCATACTTTCGCTTTAATGTACACCGTATGGAAGGCACACAAGTGTAATGCAAACAATTACTGTGTGAGCAGTTAGCAGACGTACCCCTGTTCTGATGAAGTGTGAATCTACTGGTTGTATTCAGCAATCAAGTATTCCTCCAAGAGATTAATTTTGTTTTTCTACTGGAAAGAATTCACTCATCTTCTTCCTGAATTTTCCCACCTAATGCCTTGTGTCACAGGTTTCTGGGTGTTTTCATTTCTGCCTTTTATCCCCCATTATTTAAATTCATGCCCCTTTTAGTCATTACTCAGCAGAATTTCATGCATTTCTCACTTTCTGCGCATCCTTGTGAATCACATTTGCTGGTACATTCAACACTGCACTGCTGCTGGCTTTTAAGCACTTGATTAGTATGATGTAAAAAAAAATTGAAAAGAGTTTAAGAAATAGGAGAAAAATGTTTGGGGGAATTATTTGACTGTTTTGCTTTAACGAACAAAACATGAACCTCTGGCAAAATGGTTTTGCCTTGTGACGTCCTTCATAATTTATAAATATACAAGGGATATAAAACTCTTAAGGATAGACACAGATTACTAAAAGCGTTGATAGTTTCTCAATAGGAAAAATGGAGATCTAAGTAAGAAGAATTAAATACACACACACACACACATATATATATATGTATATATGGAAAATTTATAAGGAAGATTTTGGTTAAAACTGGTAATGTGGGCCCAAAGCTATATAGAAAACCAATGCGCTTTTATGCTTGCAATGCTGTTCCTGTGTTAGGGCTGGTATGTGATAGATGGCAAAAGAACTTTCATTTATATAAAACTTCAGTAAGGCCAAAGAAAAGGATAGTTCATAGTTGATGGTCACTGCCAGGGAACTGGAATTAACGGAGGAGTAGGAGTGGATAGGGGGATACTAAAATCTAAGAGGGAAACAACTGTAGAGCAAAGAAAATGAAAAGTAGAACACATGAAGACAAAACAGGATGTCTGAGGAGTGATGTGCATATATTCTGCAGAAGAAAGTAAAATAAAAATGTACGAAGAAAGAAAAATGCAAGTGGAAAATACTTAGCCAAGCCAGTAGGTGGGTGAATGTGTACTAGAACCCAAGCTTGTTGTTGAAAGTGTGTGATGTTTCGAGGTGTTGCACCTCTGTCCTCTTAGACCAGAGGTAAGAGGTGCGGAGCAACTTGGTATTTGGTGCTGTGTTACGGCAACATATCAAATGCAATTTCAAGCTTTTGTATGTGGATAAGACACAGCCTGTCTATAAAAAAAAAAAGGCACCTTTACCTCTCAAAGAAACCAGGCTGTAGAAAATGTAGGCGTATTGTGGGGGAAGGGTATAAATAAACAGTTGCCCATTTGTGCATGTTTTTCCTGAACATAGACACACAGAGCTCTGGACTACAGTCATAGTTCTCTCTCCTCTCCCTGGTTTAGGGGGGAAAAAAGAAAAGGAAAAAAATAAGCATCTTTGCAAGGCACCTTTTTTTATAAAGCAATTTCCCTATTCCGTCTAAGTGACCATCTCTTATGTTTTCCTAGTAAGTGGATCCCTACACTGAAATCCCTTGTTTGCTTTATTTCTGTGAGAGGCTTGATGGAGTAGCTGCCCTAGTAAAATGGGCTGGAGTCAGTTATCTGCAAGGTCACATTCAGTCCCATGCTTCTCTGCCCTGCTTAATTTTGTTAGGGAGTTAGATATACCAAGCTGTAAATCTCGAAGAAGCCAATGGATGAACCTTAATTTTAATAATATCTCATAGTTACTAATGTGCATTTAATTTCACGACTCGCGACATCTGATGAATCTTTAAAATGTGTATGCAAACACATAGTGTGTAATGTTTCTTGTTTTAAAACTTAAGAGTGATACATCTCTAGATGGAAGTTAAATTTATCCACAGTTATTAAGGTATTGCATTTTCTTTTAATGTCAATGCATTTGCAGATCAAAAGTGAAGTGAACAAGCTGTATAAATTGTTGGAAATCGATATTGATGGAGTCTTTAAGTCCTTGCTGCTGTTAAAGAAGAAGAAATATGCTGCTCTGACTGTGGAACCAACAGGAGATGGGAAATACGTAACTAAACAAGAACTGAAAGGATTGGATATAGTCCGAAGAGACTGGTGTGATCTTGCAAAAGAGACTGGAAAGTGAGTTTCTTTATGGCGTTGTCTTGTTTGCTCTGTTTCAAAGAGTACGTGCTTCATAAACGTTTGATACCACGTGGCTGTTTATTGAATGGTGCAGATTGGTAGCTAACATCAGCATTAGGGCTTCTTAACTGTTTTTTGTAGGAGATGGTGAGAACGTTGCCTGTTGGCATTGGTAACAGATCATCCTTGTGCAAGTCCGAATGTCTCTAATTTCACTATCTGTTTCTGCAACTCCTGTGGAAGCTGTGCGTTTGAGTTGTCGCGATTTTGTATATGCAGTTTAATAAACCACAGCTGAAATCTTGTGAAAATGGTAGGTGCTATCAGCATTTGGAGTCACAGGTTTTAAGTCAGATTTTTATTTTTTCAAAGATGGTTAAAGAAGCTGGTGGTCAGCTCTTTCAGCGTCCTCTAATAAAGCTGGAAGTGCACTGGGTGCAGCCTGAGGAGATGATCCTGTCCCCAAAGACTGTTTCTCTTCAATTTTGCAACTAAGACTGTTTTGATACTTCATTTTGATGGATATAGGATTGATGGTTTATTAATTGTCATTGCACAGGGCATTTTTGTACTTAAATTCAATAGAGGTAATAACATTTAGCACTGCAGAAAGAAAAATGTAGTGGATGGAGAGGTGGTCATCTGGGGCTGACTCAACTTATATTGCATACTGCCTCTTGAAAACTTAAATAAATTGTGGTCCAAATGTATCAAAAAATGAATACTTTTTTACATCTGTAAAAATACACCACACGCTTACTGTTCTTAAGACTTGCATTTTCTAAGAAAAGATGCATCATAATAGAAGCAAATTTTTCCAAGTTAGGAATGTATTAGTAATTAAAGCTATACAAATGTTTGAGAGTGTTCTTTAGTGACTAACTCTTCTGCAGCTGGCAGATCTTCCAACCACATTTTACAGAAATAGGCAACACTTTGCTTACTTGATATGTTCTCTTCTCCCCCATCTTAAGATACCTGCTATGGAATAATAAATGGCAAAATGAAATGGGAGCAGAAAATAGAAACCAGTTGCATTTAACAATTCCAAATCACTGTTTAACATTAGAACTATTTACAATAATTTGCTTTTAGTAAAACAAGTAAATAAATAAAACGCAACATGAAATATCCTGGCAAATTTCTATAAATTTTCCATCAGACTTTATCCTCACTCAGGCTCTTTAAATTCTGGTGGCAACCCAGGGGAAGAGAGGAATGTGTTTGTTNTATAATCGTGGAAAATATTCAAAGGCGGCTCATAGAAATTGGAGAAAATGTGATCAATGGCCAGGTCCCAGTAAATCAGTTTGAAATAAACAAGGTAAATTATTACAGCTCTTTTCTGTCTCAGAAAAACTTTACTGTTCCTGAATATATTGACTGCTGACAAAAATCTTTTTAATCCTTATGATGCTGTGAAATATCAGGGGTTTTATTAGACACTGAATAGCATGGAAGATATTGCAAAGATCCTACAATATGACTAAAAATACCTCGTGGGGCTAGAGGCCAGTCTTGCTTCCTCAAAATAATAACTGTGTCTTGTCCCATCCTGCTTCTCCCTCACTGGTGCTGCACTTTGAGAATGACATGATAGCTCATGCTTTCAGAAGAAGTTTTCTCCTGAATTGTTATCTTATATTTCAGGTTTAAAATGCATAAAATGAAGAATGCAATTGAAAAGAATCAAACGTTCTGTTTTCTAGAAAACTTACATAAAAGCATACTATTGTTAGTTTATTTCCCTTCAGAGCTCCATAAAGAAAGCTGATAGTTATTTTCGTTCAAGACTTTCCTGTAGCAAGAAGTAAAATACCTGACTTTATCTACAGGAGTTTTAGCAAACAGCATTGTTGTTTTGGTTTATTTTTATGAATCCTCAATGAAACCGGTACATTAAACTTCAAAAACCTCTCTCCCCCTGCTAGGGGCTTGTTTCACTAGTGAATTGCATATTACATGCCCCTCGTGCTTCTGATAGAAGAGATATTCCAAATTTGCTCCATCCAAAGACTCTTTTTTTTTTTTTGCCAGCTGGACATCTGTCTGCTCTGTAAGACTGTGTTAATCAATCAGTTAAGAAATGTTTTCATCTTGTTATATGAGTATTAGAGAAATCAGTGATTTTTATGATTGACCTAAAAAAACCCACCAGTGTTCCAATTGCAAATACTCTAAGAGTACTTAGTATCCCAGTAAAAGATATGTATGGAATAATTTTAACTTTAAATGCTGAATGTTCCTCTGTTTTACTATTTTGGAAGAAAATAAATAATGTATTTCACTATTAAGTCAAATGTATAAGTTGTTCCTAAGAACTGAGATACTGGTAAATATTTAAATGTTGCATTTTACTTTAGGTAAAGGAAAAATTCACTGTGGAATTTCAGTAGTATGAGATACATGGAAATATTTTAATCCAGTTGTATCCTCTTGCTACAGAGCTTGTTAAATACACTCAACTACTTGATACTCATATTTACTTTATGACCTGAACTGGTGCAGGGGTAAGAGGGTAATCTCTGGCTGTATTTTTGTATTTTGCGTAATGTTTTTATCTTCAATTTAGTTTAATTTTAAAACAATTGCATTATATCTGTAACTGTTTTGAACTGTTGTGCTTTTAATATAATGCATTCTTCAGACAGTAATTGTAAAAGCATCCTCTCATTTCATTAATAACAACATTTTTGAAGTATGAAGGACTGGTACCTAGACCTTAATGTCTGGAAAATACCTTTATTACAATTTTTTTGTCTTAGATTTTTGTGTTGCAAATGTACTTGTGAATATTAGATGGGTGAAGATAGCTACTGTGTAATCTTGTCTTTTAAAGTTCCGAGTTGTCCAACACTGAAGTAAAATGCTTTCCTCACAGTTATGTTTCTGTTTCCTCCTTTGATCTCTTAGGCATTGACAAAAGATCCACAGGATTACCCTGACAAAAAAAGCTTGCCACATGTGCATGTTGCCATGTGGATAAACTCTCAAGGAGGCCGAAAGGTGAAGGCAGGAGACACAGTGTCATATATCATTTGTCAGGTAAAAATGTCTTTACTTATAGCTAAATACTAGGTATTGTTTTGAGAGATTGCAAAGAAAACGAATTCAACTCCTGGAAAAAATGTTTTGGTGTTTCTTTGTAGCGAGATTATGTTATAGTCTAAAATAGCCAATTTTTTGTACTAAATTTAGTTTTATAGATCCAAAAAGAACCATTGTGATCAGCTCAGCTCATCTGACTGTTTCCATATAGTGGCTGATAAAATTTCCCTGAATTAATTTATGTTTGGAACTAGAACTTATTTTTACGGAAAATATCTAGTCATCATTTTGAGGAGAAGAAAATTCTGGTGGTGAAGAACCTGTCATTCTTGGAAAATTACTTGGTGGTGGTGGTTAAATAGTGTCATTGTTCTTTCCAGTGTCAACCTCTGTCTTTTCAATTCGTAGTCATTGGATGTGGCAGTACTTCTCTTGGGTAGACTGGCAAGTTTGAGCAACTTTGTGTTTGCGGGTGTTTATCCTATAAATGCTTATGATCTCACAAATACATGCTCCGTTTTGGATGTGCTATTAAAAAAGAAAAGCACAGGGTGGATTAAATGGACCAAGGAATCTCTTACGCCTAACTGATGGGCTTCAGAACTTGACTTCTATGGTGGACCACTATTTGAGGTTCTTCATCATTAAAAACTGAAAGACACTGTTTTTTATTTAATTGAGAGTTCTCAGCCTGGCGTGATGAAACTGCCAAGACTTATGAGAGCTGGGCCATGGGTACGGCTGAGCAATGGCACAATACAAGGGAAGAATGTACTTGTTGAAAGAAGGGAGCTGAAGGAATTGCATTGTAATTATTTTTGCAAAGCAGCTGGATGAGCTGAATAGTCTAAATTAATTTTGTTCTGAATACTAAGTTGTCTGAAAGGAGTAGGAGGGACCAATGGCTTGCAGTCTGTCTTTATTAGTGATGGGTTTTCAGTCCATGGTTGTTGACCCTATTGAAGCCAGAAGCTCGCCTTACCTGAAAAATGAAGGTGTCATATGTTAATGCATTAATTTTATTTTGCTGTAAAAAAAAAAAAAAGGGAAAAAAGAGACTGTACTTAGAAAAAAACAAGCTGTGGTACTCTCTCTATCCCCCACCCCTCTTAAAATTTACTTCCAATACTGAATGCTTGCTAAAATACTACTGTAAGTTTTGCTCTTAAGATTTTTGACACACATTAAAAATAAAATTTCCAAGTGTAGGTGTGGACTGGGAATACGATTCTACAGATGGCATGAATTACATTTTCCAGAAGAGTACCATCTTTTTAGAGTTGGTACTTAATTACTCCATGGATACTGTTTTCAATTTAATTATTGCCTTCCCAAGTTGAATTATTTTCTCCTTCTCCCTCTTTCAAGTTGGAGAAGAATGTAATGTTTATTCTAACCTCTGAGTGGTGTTTCTCTCTTGGCTTGCAATGTCACCATGTGTTTATTTCAGTATTTCTGAGTATTTCAGAATTTGCTCTTTCAAATTAATGCTATTGCCTCTGTCGTTCATTTGCATGCCAATGAACGATGGTCCATTCTCTGACCATTCATTCTATTTGTTTCTTTATAGAATCAAAGAATATAAATTTCCTAACAAAACAGATATAGTTTTGATATCCATGGCTTAGAATTTGCTTGTTGTGCAAAATGATAATGCTAGTTTAGTACAAAGTGAATCCAAAACGCATGCCCTCCGTGTATTTTTAACTGGGCTGATGGTTACAATGTGTTTTCATTGTGCATTTCAGAATTGACAGATGGGACTGTTTACTCTGTCTACTCTTACTGATTTGCACGTGTAGGCTGCAATAATACAAGCTGGATTTACATTCTTGAACTTGCTCGTTGATGCCAGCATCAGCAATGCACTTTTTTTTTTTTTTTTTACTACTGCTGGATTTATATTGGATGCGTAATAAATCAACCAAAAGAGAGTGATCATGTAACAGTTTTGCGTTAAAATAACACATAATGCTTGGAGCATAATCCTTTGTATAGACTGAATGTGGATTTTTACTTTCTTTCACACTTTGTTTCACACGTGTCTCCTGTCTTAGGATGGATCAGATCTCAGTGCCAGCCAGCGAGCATATGCCCCGGAACAGTTGCAAAAGCAAGACAGTCTTACCATTGATACTCAGTACTACCTGTCACAGCAAATACATCCAGTAGTTGCTAGAATATGTGAGCCCATAGAAGGAATCGATTCTGTTCTTATTGCAACGTGGTTAGGTGAGTATTCTGAATTCAGTTTATTTAAAGAATTACAAGAGACACGGTGAGAACTTTTAATGTATGTTTCTTAACAGAAATGCTTCCCAAAATCAGTCTTCTTACAATGAACAATAGCTTCTGTTACACAGTCTGTAGAAAGCAGCTACCATTTTTCAGAAGGTGCTCATTAACGTGAACTTAATCTTATAATCCTTGTTCAGAGTTGCAAAAATGTACTGCTCATAAATGACAGCACTATTGCATGTCTTCGAGACTTTCTGAAGTTACTAAAGTAGTTCTGGAGCGTGCATCCAGAACTGGCATTTTTTCCAGAGAGAAACCTTAGCATCTTCGCAATGAGAAAGGATTCAGAGTTATAATGAAGGATATAAATTTTTAGTAGGGTGTAAGCAAAGACTTCTGTTTGCTAGAACTGACCTAGTGGATAATACAAACATAAAACCTTAGTAACAGTCTTGCATGCTCCATATGGATAAATGAAGTGGCCAAAAAAAAAAGTGCTATAAAAAATTTGACTATTGCTTGTGACCTACAGATCACCAGTTTTTATTCAAATGAACAACGGGGAACTGCTCTTGTTAGTGTGTTTTTCCTCTTAAGAGATTGTCAAAAGAATTAGAATTTTTCTGTCCAACTCTCATTGCCTCTGTCTTCTCCATTCCTTAGGTTTCTTACCTAGAAAGAAGTATCGGTGTTGAAAATTGTTAACAGTTCTATTGGGTCTTTTTCCATGAAAATACAACACTGTGTGTGTAATCCTTTTAATGTTGTTTCCTCCCTAAAAGCGATTCACCAACAGATATGATTGATCTCCTTGATAAACAGAAATTGTGTGATTTGTATCCCACATCTAGTTCATTATTTTCAAATCTGTTACTCAAGGACACAGAAAAAGTTGTTAATCTTGCTGGCTGCTGAGTTCATGACAAGACTGTCCTCTCCCACAAGAAAATTTTTAGAGAGTCAGTTTAATAATCTCCTGTTTGATGCTGTGCCCGTGTCTGCAGGAAGTTCAGACCTGCAGAAGCGATTTTGTTCAGAATTTTGGAATGCCCAAAGGAGGAGTTAGTCCTCAACATTTTGTGTTTATGTAATGGCCAAGATCCAGGATTTGGTCACTTAAAACCAGCCGGCGGTGTGTTGGCTTCAGCACCGTCCACCTGGGATGCTGCAGCTCTGTAGGTTACTTAACTAACAGTGGGTTCTGCTCTTGGTGAGCTTGCCATTTGCACTTAAAATGTGTACAGGTAAGTTCCTGTCTTGTTGCATCTCAAGAAGAGTGCTAGCCATGAAAGATCTTCATCTCCCAAGACAGTCTGTGTAGCGTGCAGCTCTTCCCATCTCCATTTCCAAGTTGTCCATTTAAAAAAAAAAAAGAAAAGAAAGGACAGGAATTTTGCTTTTTCTGGGAGGCTGCAAGGGTATTTCGTGGAGGCATTTGATGTTTCAGTGTGTCTTCAACAGCTCTGGTGCTTTGAGGAGGTGTTAGCCCTGCTTCACACATGCAGGCTGACCATACAAATCATTCTGTTTATGTGGCAGGACCAACTTTCCCTTGATGTCAGAGCGGACTATGTGGTATGCCTGACTGAAAAGGTCAAGCGCTCCTGGTTAGGTTGAAGCAGTTTAAAATAGGCGGTAAACTTGTACTTGTATTTAGGTAAAAGACAGGAAAGATTTCTGAAGTTAACATTTTATTTGACAAAGATTGTTATACTTGCAGAGTTAAGCTCAGATTCAGAGTTATTACTTATTCATAACTGGTTGGATTTTCAGAAAAGACTGGCTCCCTTCAGGCACCTAAATTAAGTGCCCATATCTTCAGAACTGCGTGCCACTTGTTTGCAAATGCCTTTGCTGCTTTTTGTGCTATAGTACGTTCAAGATGAAAATTTCTTTTATGGTCTATAATAGCATCATGCAGCTGAGAGTTTATTAATAGTCCACAATTGTCAGTCTGAAAACCTGTGTGTATCTATTACAATCTTAGATCTGAAGTGCTTTCAGTTTGACCTTGCTGTGCTGTAAAAATCTCTTTCTCCAGCTTTGTTTTCTTGAGAATGCTTAAATTGAGCTTGGGGGTAAAGTCAGGTCTTTTTCAAAACTTCTGCTCTACTTACATCTTTATATACAGCGCTTAATCAGAGTTGTACATAAATCATTGCAAGCTGAAGTTATCTTACAGCTTTTTTTTTTTTAACATTGCTGGAGGAATAGTCAAGTGGTTTTGTTTCAAAGAAATTGAAAATAGTTTACAAGACACAAAAGCGTACAAGATACTTGAGCCCAGCTTGCTAAAACAGGCAAACATGAAAACTGTTTACTGTTCTACGTTGCTAAGTTGAGCTTTTTTGCTTAGTATTTTCATCATGTTACACATGCAAATTCCTGTCAATTTTCCCATCTTGTTGCAAAAGAGCAAATTTTTCTGTCCTTCAGAAGAAAGCTTGTGTTCTGGAGTATATCTAAGAGTATTTGTGGACCAAAACTTGGTTGCATTATCACTGTGTGTGTCTTTCTCCATCTGGTGGGATTTATTGTGTTACATAGGGTATGTGTCTGTATAGGGAGAACGGTTGTAGAAGAAAGATCTCTGTTTCATGTTTAATAGAGTCTGTCTATAAGGTGAACATTTCATTGGCACGTCACCGCGTTAGTCCGAGTAGATAAAATTGAGCTCTGCTTAGGGAAGCTTGGCTCATATCAAAATGATGAAAAGTTCTTTGTTCTGTGTGTACTCAAAGCAAGTTATTTTAAGCTATTTTAGATGCTGAAGAACAGAAGCAAATAAGCACACCTAAAAATTGCAAAGAACTCCTTAAATATCGTATTTATTCACTGTGGAATCAAACTGAAAACTGCCTTTTGTTTTGGGGCATTGTAGGAGGTCTGCCCAGCCTTTGAAAGATGGAAATTCATTGTTCCTAAAAATGAGAACCTTATGGGCATACTCCTGCATTCGCTCTCTTTTTCTTGAAGTTCTCAAGGAAAAGTGGCGACAAGATGACAATTGTCAGGGTTTCTGAAACTAAGTGTATAATCTGGTCAGTAATATCATTCAATAAGTCTCATCTTCTTGAATGCTTGGAGACCTTACTTCATCCTGAAGACACCTGTATCTTTTAAATGAAAAGAACTGTATTGGCAGAACAATTCTCTTAACGTAATTAAGTAAGGGGGTTTTGTTGATACATAAATATTGCTCCTTGTCTGAAAGAAAAATCACATCTTATTTCTGTGTTGTCAAAAGTATCTAAACATTATGGAGCCAGAGTCATTTAGCCATGGGATTTTTGTAGCTGTTACTGCATAACATCAATTTCTCTAAATTATGGAAGTTGCTGGCTGCTGTCCTAGACCGTGTCGTGGGTCTTCTGAAAGAGATATGTGTTGCAGCCTTACAGGTGGACGTGTACGTCGGTGCTCTGCAGATTACTTGGCATTTGGGCATTTCTTAGGAAGGCTGCCTAATTTTAGGGAGTCATTACCAGGTTCTGATCAGGCTTGTCATTAAGAGTACTTCCCAGTACTGGTTTCTTCTTCCACACAGTGTCTGCATGTCCTTGTAAGGAAACCCACCACGGCCTTAAAGATAATTGTCTTTTTTTTTTTTTAATTTTGAGGGTTTTTTCCCTCCTCCTTCCTCGAGTCATTTTAATAGGTGTCTTTAATGTAGTATTTAGCAGCTACTCAGGCAGACTCTCCTGAGAGAAACCAGGAGGGAGATGTGCTCTCCTTGGGGCATGCAGGAATTACATCAGGCTCTGTCCATTTTGTTGCTTTCCTCACATGAGGGAGTGAAGCCAGAGGAGAAAATGATGGAAATTTTTATTAAAGCAGTGACAAGACTTCATGACAATAGGTTAATAAACCCTGAAGCGTACAGATTTTGCTATTTGTGGTCCAGCTGGGGTTTTTCTGAGGGTCTAGACCAGCAGCTTAGAAGCTGAGGCTTGCTGAAGGGCCTTGCGTGTTTTGACAGCGCAAGCGGCCTTTTTGCGGACCCCACGCAGACGGCAGGCTGGATTTGCAGCGCAGGAGGATCTTTCTGAGGAAAAAATTTAAAAAAAAAAAAAAATAAAAAATAGAAAAGCGCGTGAGTTTCCGAAGGGCAGAGGCCTCGGCCGCCCAGGCTTAGATTCGGCGGGCCCGGCGCCGGG
>VXAK01007858.1:122615-197121 GCA_013399435.1 Arenaria interpres | reverse complement strand
AAACCCACCCACAACTTCCCACAGCACGGCTCACCACCTCCCTTCCCTAAAACCGAATTATTACAGCCCCAACCCTGGGGTCGCTCTCCCCCCAGACCCGTCATCTCTCTCCCCGCCCCCGACCCTGGGGTTTCAGAGATGGGGGAACGTTTAAAAAGCGGGAGATGGAGGCAGCCCGGGGGGGCTGGGGGGAGTGAATCACTGCTGCCAAGTGATGCCGAGGGGAAGTCACAGACTTGGGAAGAGAAAACAGGAGAGGGCTGGAAACAGCCTCCACGCATCTCCAGGCAACAACCCGCCCCACCAGCCGCCCTGCCTGGCTACTTTCGGGGATGAATTATAGCATTGGGATAAAAATACGGGAGGCAGGTGCTTAAGTATATCAAAGCCTGCACCCCAATGAAGTGCCAGCGCCAGGAGACAGTGGCCACCGGCTGCAGCTTCACCAAAAGCCTTCCTGCCCGGCCGTGGCCGTGTTACAGCCCACTGGAAGCCAAGGGAGGGATGAAAAGCCTGATTTTTTTGGTTTTTTTTTCGGATGCGCTGCAGGTGCCTGCTGTCTCCAGGGCTTGGCCAAGGTCATGGCATGGCTGTGGTGGGAGTCCGGTGTCCCCATCCCCAAAGCCCTCGGGGATCCCCAAGTGATCAGGCATCGATTGCACATGCAGCAGCTCCAGCACCGTGTTCCCCAAGGGATGTTTTTCCCTTTGGAGAGATGAGAAAGGACATTTTGTGGAAGCGGAAGGCTCAGGGCAGTGGAGGAGAAATGCCTATTAAATGGCCCGAAGTGCTCGATGGGGCCGAGGGGGAAATCTTTGGAAACCCCTCTTCTTATTTCCATCATTAAATATGACGAAGGAAAAGAGCGGTAGGAGGACAAGGTGGGACCTGGGAGGGGGTGTACAAGCAGCCCTCTCCATCCCCTCACCACAGCCCCCAGGACCCCCTTTGCCCATCCGTGGCTGCCCCCTCCATGTGCCCCCCCAGCCTTCCTGGAGGGACAGATGGACAGACTGCGAGAGCTGGCCCCAGCTGCCAGCACCGCGAGAGCATCCCAAAACCCAGATTTCTGTACTTGGCAGGGGACACCCCAGCTCTTGGGCCGAGTTATTAATCCAGCGCAGCTGAAATAACAGGAGAAGGAGGGCCGTGCCATGCCAACCCTCCGGCAAAGCTGCCCCCGGCTCCCCCGCTACCACCTTGGCTGGGAGCTGGCGGAGCAGGAGCAGGACCGTTACCGCTCCGGGGGCCCCTCCGCAAGGAATCCCAGGCATCTGGGCTGGGGCGCAGAGGCTTTTTGTTCCACTGCGAAGAAGAAGAAGGAATGATCTCGACGTGGAGCTGCTGTTTCACAGCCAGAAATTCTTTTCCCATTTCCTCACCACGTCACGTGCCAGAAGCAAGCCAACTCTTCCTCCAACACATCCCCCCCACCCCCCGTCTCTAAAACCATTAGGGAAATATTCCTAAAGTACTAAAGCCAATTAAAAACCTGCTGTGCCTGGCCTGAAGATCCCAGGCTGGAGCTTTTGCAGGTTCCCCAAGTCATGGCTTTAAGCCACCAAGTGCCACCCCAGTGATGGGGACAGAAGCCGAAGGGTGGGAAGTTGCTGGGAATTGCAGCTTCAAGGCTTTGCTCAAGCCTTGCCTTGGTGCGAGGGAAGGACAGGGGAGGATGTGAAGGTCCTGGCTGAATTTTTATCCTTTTAGGTGTCTCTGAGCAGCCCTGACACACGGAGCCCCGCCAGGAGCAAGCGCCGGGACTGAAATAAAGGCCTGAGAGAGCTTCAGAGCCTCAGCATCAAGCTCAGGAGAGCACGTCTGCTCACTTGGCAGCTCACTGGACCTGCGCTGTGGCTGCGATGGACAAAATGGACCACTAGGACCCCACACCTGGCTTCTGTTCAGCCATCGAACCTCCTCTCACCTGCCCTGTTACCAGCACATTTGGCCAAACCTGAGTTGGGGTCCATGGCTCGGGCACTGGGATGCTCCGGCAACCAGCCCACCATGGGGCGAGGACCAAACAGCTCTACTGAGGGCTGCCACCCAACCCAGCCCCACTCACTGCCCCACAGCCACCCCACAGCCACGTCCTACAGGCAAAGGCCCCCAGCTAAAACCCACCCATGGGTTTTTCCAGGCTCACTCCAAGGAGGAGCATCCCCATTTGTCTCCTGGATCCGTAGGTTTCAAGCTTTCCTCATATGGCCACCATCCCCAGTGCGCGGGGACGTGTGCCTGCCCTGTCACGGGGTGATGTCACCCTGTTTACGACTGCATTACATCCTGCCCGCCGCTGCCGCCACTGTTTACATGGGAAAGCGGTATTTGGAAACCAATGTATTTTTAGCTTTCTTTTAATGCATCTCAGCAGCTGGAGATGAGGGACCTGTGTTATGTGACGAGCGAAAGAGCCCAGAGACAGCTCAAGATCTCCGACGGACATGTTGCTAATGAGCCCAGGGTACAACCAAGGGCCTTCTTCATCCTCAAAGCTCCTTTAGTCTTCACCTTGGTGCCCTCCTGCCCTGGGCAGAGCAGCAGCCGCTCACCCAGCCCAGGAGAACTCCTGCCTTTCCACCACGAGCTTTGTCCCTACACGTCTTGTGGATCTTGTCCCTCCTTGTCTGACTCCCTGAGGGCCACTGTGTCCCCCCATATCTGACTCTGGGAGGGTCACCGAGCCGGTGGCGGCAGGAAGGACCACTGGGTTGGGACATGGTGCCACATCCAAGGAAGGCAGAGGGGATAAACCCCAAGTGCCTCTAGCCCGATGGAGGGACCTGAGGTGGGTTTCAGCCTCCCCCAGACACCACGATACAAGCACAAAGCCAAATCACGCACACCCAAAATCTGCCTTAGAAACCGCTTTTTAGGTTTCGCTGGCAGATTCATGTTTTGTAAAGCCTTCTCTGCCTCTGCCGGGAGGTCTGTGGGATTTCTTTATCTCTCTTGCAATGAGATAACTCACTCCTTTTGCCAAATCTTTGCGATGGCCGTGTCAGCACCGCGTCAGCAAGCCCCAAGCTCCCAGCCTGATCCAGGCAACAGCACCGGGACTAATCCCATCCCACCTTCCCAGGCTGGGGGCTCCCTTATCCCCACGTCTTACAGCTGACTTCAAACCCATTTCACGTCAGGCCTCTGCCACCACGCAATCCCTCTCTTCCGAGGCTGGTCGTGACGCAGGGAGCCTTTCCGTCAGTCATTTGCAACCTGTAGCCTGATAATTCGGGACTTGTTCTCTGCAGGGCTGGGGGAGGAAACCTCATTTGGCTCCACGAGGGTCAGCACCCCCACTGGAGAAGTTTTAGGAAGAGGTTAAAAACCAAACTCACAGAGAAACGTTCTGCAGTTTGGACGTAGAGATGCAGGGAGCACTGCATTTTTAAATTTATTTTCTTTTTTCCAAGGGTGCAGGAGCTGCACTGTAGCGCTTTCCCTGCAAGGCTGCTAATATAGATGTTGGTATAAATAATTCTCCTGAATAAAGCCTGAAGCCCACGTGTTATGGCAGCGCTGAGGCACAGCCCCACACCATGACATTCAATGCTCAATCACTGCAGAGCCTGGGACCCCGTCTGTGCACACAGAGCACCCTAAAACAGCCCAGGCGTAACCCAGACTGGGACTGGGAGTGAAGGGTAGAACATACTGGGGTGGTGGGTCCTTGTGGCTTGTCTGGGCGCGGGAGGTGCAACCTGCTGAAATGCCCATTTTTGTCCTCAGCTGCCCATTTTTCCTGCAAACCCCGTTCCGTGGCTTTGCTGTGGTGATGCACGAGGGTGGATGGAGCACCCTGGGCTCTCCAGCCATCCCGCTCCATGTTCCCAGTGTCCCAGCACCTGTGGGCAGGGATGGGAAGTGGGAAACTGCCAAAGCTGCTTCTTATCCAATGTCAGGGTATCCGGAGACATCAGGGAGAGCCAAGGGATGGGGTGATTAATAAACTGCTCTGAAGGTTCTTCAGGAAGTGAGGTAAGTGCATTATCAGCCAGAGAACCCTCTGGATGGGAGACATTTAAAACCACTCCTTCGGCAGAAGAACTGGCAATTGTTCTTGAGAGGCTGTGGTGACTAATCCCAGCCCGAGCCCTTCCCTTGAGAAGCCCCAGCCCCAGTGGCCACAGTCACCCCCTTCCTGGTAGCGAATGGTGACTCGCTGGGATGCTGTGGGTGACGGGTAAGTCCCCTGATGGCTCCACCATGCGCTTCCCCACGGATCCCCCCTCCATGACTGCATCCCGCCGGGACCCTGCTCCTCTCCCTCCTCTGCTCAGTCCTTGCAGACAAAAAGCTTCCCATCTCCTCCCTCGGATCCTCAGCTCTCCCAGCCTTATGCAAAGCTGGTATTTTTAGTATCTCCTGGAAACACTGCGAAGTGTCACCACCACCAGCCAACGAGCGCTCCTGCGAGAGGACATTCCTACAGCCATCTCCCCCTGCAGGGACCTGGCAGGGTCACCAAAGCATCTGCAAGTGGGTAGCTTCGGAGTAGCGACCCAAAGCCAGCTCCATTTGATCACAGCCTAATTGTTTTAAGGTCAAGAAAAGGAAAGAAAGGGGAAAAAAAAAAAAGCCTTGCTATGATTCTGGTCGCTCTCAGCTCAACTCGCTCTTGTTCTGGGCTCGCTGGGGATCAGGGAAGTGCCTGTGTCTCTCTGCCTCCCCGCTGACACGTCAAGGTCAAAACCCACCGGTGTCTCGGTGATAAAGAAGCAGACACCAGTGAGGCTCCCTTTGGAGCTCCGGGGGTGCCTTTGCTTTTCCCTTCTTTATTTATTTCCAAGGAATGAGAAAGCTGCAGGGGCCATGTGTGCTCAAGTGCCTCCTGTGAGGCCACGTTTATTTACGACACCCCCAGACAACCAGGTTGGAAGAGCAGCAAACACCGCCGAGGCTCTGCAGCTCTGCTCGGGCCACCCTCCCCAGCCACGTTTGGTGACAGCCCCGTCACCCGGCACAGCCCGGTTGCTTATCACCCCCCATTTATCATCCTCTTCTCCAACGAGGGGAGATGGTGCCTTTAAGGCAGCTTAACAGCTGTCAGAGAGGAAGCATTTTTGCGTGTCTTGCTGATGCTGAAAATACTGGCCAGAGATACTTAAGTAGGTCTGGAAAGCGTTCAACAAGAAGACACCGTGGTGCAGCCTGTCCCCGCTCCCAGTCCAGTCCCACCCAGCTGCTCCCCAACTGGACGACTGTCGGGAGCCTCATGCATTCCTCTGGGGGCACAGAAGGGTTAAAAATACCCTCGGCCAGGCTGGGGCACAGCAAGTGGCAGAGCAGCCCTTCCCTGCCCCATCCCATTCCAGAAACCCACCTCCCCTCTCCCACCTGCCCCTGAAGCCCCCGAGGGGACAATGAACCCCCAGCTCTGGGGTCTTTGGCTTTAGGAACGGGTGTGGAGTTGCCAAAAAATCCTCCCCGGAGAGCCGGGATGGGTCTTTGGGCATCACCTGCGAGCAGACGTGCCTGCGAGGGGTGGTTAATACCCTGTCTCAAGAAATTAAGGCTTTGGGTGTAAATGCTTAGGTGTAAATACCTCCCCTCATCAGCACGTGGATTCGGACCCGTTCTCCGGTCCAGCCCTGCCATCCCAAGAGGAGATGCTGGTTTTCCTCCGCCCGTCCTTGAGGGTGGCTCCGCAGGGGCTGGAGCAGAGCAGGTCCCAGAGATAGAATCATAGAGTCATCTCGGTTGGAAAAAACCCTTAAGATAGGCGCGTCTTGCAAAGGAAGGGCACAAAATGCCACTCGTGAGATCGGGGACGGCGAGGAGATAGATAATAGGATAAACTTCTGGGGAAAAACCCACTCATTTCAGTCCTCCCGCAAAATAACCACTGTGAAACCCCACACGGCATCTCGAATCTCTCTCTGCCACCACCCGACAACAGCTCACCTGAGGGATGCGACGCACCCCCACGGCCACGTGCCACTCGCCACCCCCCTTTGCCCAAAAAGCGGTGACACCTGGAAGAAGCCTGGGGACATGAGGCAAATGGTTAATTAGCAACAGCGGCATTTCTGATAGCGCTGTTGAGGCAGCTCTTCCTCTCCGCCCTGAAAGGTTGGGGGAATTAAGAGAGTCATAAATAGAGCGCCGAAGAAAGCCACCGCCAAGGGGGGCAGCGGCGGGGGGGCAAGTGGGGGCGCGGGAGCAACGAGCGCCTGCTAATTGCTGCTTCTACTGAGGGTGAAGCAGGGAGGACCCGGAGCAGGATTAGACAGAGCAGCATCTGAATGGCGAGATGAGTAATGCTGTTTAGGGCTTTACTCACTCACTGCATCACCCCTCCTGGGATTTCTGTTTTTTTTTTTTTTTTTAATTTATTTAAAGCAGACAAAGAGGGTGCTGGAGGCACGAGGGCTCCGCAGGCCCCGGACGACCTGACCTGCTCGAAAATAAAAGGTGAGTGTGGCTTCAGTTATTGCTGTCTAGGGACTCTCCCTTCCCCTCTCCATCCTCCAGCATAAATCCTTTACTGGCAGTGCCCGAGCTCACTGCCTTGAGGAACTCCCAGTTTCAAAAAACCTCCCCCAAAAATTCTGCATCAGGGTAGGGGGGGAAGAGGCAGGAGCACCCCACATCCCATCTCCTCCCTCCGCTCCCCACAACCTGCCCCGGCAAACCCATCGCCTGTGAGGTGGGATGTGGTACCCCCCCCACCTCCTTCTCTCCAGCTGGGGCAAGGGTGGGGTTTTAATTAATACTGGGAGGCGAGATCCGGGATGAGCGGGGTGGCCCGTGCCAGCTGCGGCAGGTCCCGGCTTGCCAGCATTCCTAGGCCGTGCCCCAATGCCGCCAGCAGACATGGGGTGAAGCGCAGCTGCAGTGATGGCGGGGGCCGCCGGCACGGCATCGAGGAGGGGGCTGGCAGAGGTGATGGAGGTCCAGCCACCCACGGAGGCATCACCACACATCTTCCTCTTTCAGCCAACTGTGTCTGATCCAAATAGAGAATCCCAGACTGGAAGGCGTTGGAAGGGACCTCTGGAGATCATCTCCTCCAACCCCCTGCCAAAGCAGGGCCACCCAGAGCAGGTCCCACAGGAACGTGTCCAGGTGGGTTTGGAATGTCTCCAGAGAAGGAGACTCCACCACCTCCCTAGGCAGCCTCTTCCAGGGCTCTGCCACCCTCACAGGAGAGAAGTTCCTCCTCAGGTTGAGCAGGAACTTCTTACACTCAAGTTTGTGCCCATTTCCTCTTGTCCTGTCACTGGGGACCACTGAGAAAAGACTGGCCTCATCCTCCTGACACCCACCCTTTAAGTATTTACAGGTGTTGATCAGATCCCACCTCAGCCTTCTCTTCTCCAGACTAGAAAGACCCAAGTCCCTCAGCCTTCCCTGATCAGAGATATGTTCAAGTCCCCTCATCATCTCTGTAGCCCTCTGCTGTACCCTCTCCAGCAGTTCCCTGTCCTTCTTTAACCAGGGAGCCCAGAACTGGACATAGGACTCCAACACGATGGCAACCCTTCGTTACATCAAGTTTGATGCTTTTCCTCGGGTTTCATTTCGGGTCAAGTTCTCCAGACTCTTGCAGAAATCCCTTCTGGCCAACCCACTTCCACTCTCATCTTCGTCACGGGGAGGAACGTGTCCCCAGCAAAGCAAAACTACTCTGACATGTTATGACGGGGGAGGCAACGGCATCCTTCCACTCCCGAGCACCGCTCCCTTTTGCAGCAAGCCTGAAAATCTTTCCTAGTGCCTCTGTCCCAGAGTGTCCTGTTCTGCTTTGAAGGAGAAACATGGCAACGTTTAAGAGTTTGTCCAAAAACAACAAGAGTTTGTCCAAAACCAAAGAGGGTCTCAGCTCTGAATTGCCAACGCTACGTACAAGCCAGGCTTTAAAACCCAAGTTCAAAATCCACTTGTATAGAAGATGAAGTAAACAAAATTCAGGCTTGAGCTCACTTAGCCAGGAGGCCAGGCTACCCTGGCACAGATGCCTTCCCCCAAAACCACCAAAAAAATTTGATTCCATAAGCTCTCCACAGCCCCGGTTGATGGATGCTCTTTGGCCAGATGGGACGAGCACACGCCTGGGGCTTTCTGGCACCACCGCTCCAAACCAGCAAACCTTACCTCTGCTTCTTGGGGGTGGCAAAGATCAGCCCCTTACGCTGAACGGCACAAGCTTTATTCAAAGTGCGGCATTATTTTTCCAATCTTCGGGAATGGCTGTAACTCGGGGTCTTCCGACTCGGGGGTCACTGATGCTGGAGAGCAACATGATGGTGGAAAGTCCTATGCCTTCGCGTGACCCTTCCATCTCTCGTCCTTACCTGGGGAATCGCTTCCCCAGGGAATTCTCCTGTTTGCTAAACTGAACCAACATCGCTGTTATGTTTAGTAACATCTCAACTGTTGCTCATTTGATTCCAGTCATTAAAATTTAATATGAGCATAAGCTTTGAGAAACCTGAGCTGATAGCAGAGAACGCGGTGGGGGAAGAAATGCCCCAGCCTGACAGCTCCTACGAGGAGTTCTCGCTGGTGGCTGTCGCTTGTCCCTCGCACCGAAGAGCCCGACTTGCTGTGTGATGCTCATGGAGACACAGCACAGAAAGATTCTTCCAACTTTTAGTACCCTTTACACAAAAAAAAAAACCAACAGAGCTCCTCAGAGAGGCAGCCAGGGAAAGGCAGCCCCTTGGGTTAAACTCATGCTGAAGACCAGGAGTGAAAGATGAGGTTCCTTTGCTCTGACACAGCTTAACGTAAGCTAAAAACATGTTATTCTTCTGTAGCATAGCTGTATCTGAAGCCATCCATCAGGATGTCCATATAAGCACAGACTCCAAACCACAGAAATGCCTTTCAGCTGCACTTGATTTCACCATAAAACTGAGGGCTAAACTAGACGACTCCTTAAAGTCTCTTCCAGATGGGTTCCGTGTGATCCTCCAACAACATGGGGCTCTGAATCAGTCCCTACCGAAGTTTTCCCCACCTCCCAACGGCCAGCTCTGTCCCAACTGTCGTGGGAGCCGGTGGGGGCTCAGCCCCTCGGTGCAGCCATCCCCACCCTGGCACCCGCTCACTGAACCAAAACACCTCCTGCAAACAAAGCTTCTCCCCCCGAGGAAGATCCGACAGCTGCTTCCCAGCTTCCCACCTCCGAGAAACCCAGCCAGGAGCTGCACGTACGGGAGGAGAAGGCTCGTCCCTCCTGTAGCCAGGACTAGTCCCTCCGTGACCTGGGAAAGGGGCTACAGAGGGAGAGAGGAAAGGCAGGGGTGGCAGTTCTCGAAAAGTTAAGGGTTTGTTGTAGGTTGGGGCCTCTGGGGGCAAGTTTGAGGGGGGGAAATAAAAATATATGGGAAGCTTCAAGTAGGAACGGCTTCAAAAGTCATCTGCTCACGGCCTCTATCGGAGCCCTCAATATATCTTCTTTATTAAAATCTAGACACAATGAGTCCAGAAGTGCCCACCTTTGTCAGGGCTGCGTTGGCAATGTGCCCAGAGCCCTGGGGCCATGCCTAATTTGCATCTCATTTCCACAGCTGTTCATTAAAATTAATGCCTTAAGGCATAATATCTGCCCACATTTGAGCCTTCTGGACAGAAGGACCGTGACCGCTCCTGGAGACCCTCAGCCATCCCCGTCATCCTCCCCACGCCGACCCGGGGACCGCTGCCCGGCTGAGGAGCTGCCTCTTGTTTGCCATCCAAGATGGGACACGGTTGTGATATTGTCTTAGGGGCTGAGAAATAAAAGCTTGGTGCAACCCCCCTGCAAAAATGTCCATGTCCCCCCCCCATGCTCCCCGCTTCCCCCAGACTTCTCCACCGCTCTCCCTTCTGCATGTCTGGAGCACAGACAGTCCCTGCTGGAACGGAACGCTGTGATGCCCTTCGACGTGCAGATTGGTATCTGGGATTGCATTTCCCCTTGGAGATGCCTGTAAGAGGAGGCTTTGCAAAGATCTGCTCTGCAACATTTACGATTCGTGCAAAAATGCTTGCTCTCTGGATGAACCATGCCGGGGAGGAATGCCGCTGCGTAACGACGATTGCTCCATCCCCCCCTTCTCGCTTCTCCCCCATTTTATTCTCAGCAAAACCCCACCATCACTGCTCCAACCTTCATTTTTCCCACTAAGCTTTCCGTCAACTAAGACCCCAACTGACCCCTGTGGCCTCGATGGCCAATGGATGACTCCTGGGTAAGGACATGTCACCCCCCCAAAGCACCCTTGGCTCGTGCAGCCCAGGCCACTGTTGTCCTTGAGAGTCATCCTCAAGGTCATTGAGACATAGACCATCTGGAAGGGCTACCATGGGTTAAGCTGCGCTTGCCAGCCCTGCTCGACAGCCTGGCCGACCAAGCAATCTCCACCAACACTGGGTTTCATCATCGTTGCTAATGAGAGCTGCTCAGCCGGGAATAATCCCTTGCTCTGCAGGAAAGTTTCGCTGGTTTTAAAGACTAGAAACCCCTTTTTGGATATATTTGTTCCGAGCGACTGTGCGGTGTTTAACAATGGAGTTAAATCCTTCCCATCAGTATAAGCTCAACGCCAAAGACCACCCAACAGCAACACCATCAGATGAGTTTGATTTAACACTTCCAAACTCTTTTTTTTGGATAGGCAACCCCCAAAATCAGAAATACCTTGTCCCGGTGAAGGTTTCACAGAGCTATTAAGTGGTGGAATGGGATCAATTAGCCATGAGATGAAAAGTAAATGGCTGTAAAAATGCCTCCCCCTCCCAGCCCCCATTAACACCAGGAAACGAGCAGCCAGATGTAAATCAGACCAATCATCAGCTACCGAGCACATCAGTAATAGAAGTTTCACAGCAAGAGAATTTCTAAGCAGAATTAATATAATTAATGTAGTGTAACAGCATGACCCAACACCAGAATACTGTATAAAAAAATACCAAACACACTCCAACTCTTCCGTCTCTCAGCATTTCATGCAAGCCCTGATGGTCTCCAGCACCTCTTTGCTGGAAACATGAAGAGCCCATGGCAAAACTTTGCCTTGGTTCTATTCCCTCTGTGTGTCCCTTGTCCCACAGTTTATCTGTGGCTTTATTTGTACCCAAGGATCCCAAAAATGAAATTATTTATGTCCCAGATGAAGTGAACAACAAGCAGGAATGGCAGACCAGGTAGAAAGACTTACGGGATGATCTGATCTGGCCTAGGCTCTCAGATGAAGCCAACGTGCAGTTCAGATGGACTCAAAAACATCCCTCCCTCTCCCAAAACCTAAATGCCAACAGGAGGTCCTGGCACACCCACATCACACATCACAAAGAGAACAGGGTGAAGCTTTTTTCCTCCAAATCACAAAATCTTTCTGCATCTTTTCCCCGCAGACTATCAACTCCAGCAGTTGAACTTAAGTTCTCCAGAGAAAGGATAGTTTATGACACCAAAAATGCTGACACTACAGCAACGAACAATAAAGCCGCGATAGCTTGAAGGCTGGAGGTCCTACACCAAAGACCACAACACTAGACAGACCTTCAAACACCAAACACCACTTCAGAAAGGTGATAGTGTAAAGACTTACCTTGAAGTCTGCCAACTGCTGGTTGATGGTTTCCACCTCAGTTCCCACCACCCACTGCAGCGCCTCGTTCTCCTCTGCTGCCGTTGTCATGTGGGTCAGCTCCTTCAGCCTGCTGTAAAAGTCTTCGACACGAGACAGTGTCGTCTCCACCTGCTCCTGACGGTTCTTGCCTCTCTCCATCAGTTTGCTGCACTGCTTATTCAGTGTCTCCAACTCACGTTTCAGTCCTAATAAATCAGGGCTCCCCTCGTCCTCCAGTATCTTCTTACATTCACTTTCAGATGCTTCAATGTCAGTCTTCAGCCTGTGGAGTTTGCCCAGGAACGTGCGAACATCTTCTGCCTGGGACTGCAGGCTGTCGGAGTCTCTCCCGATGGGGCCCATACTGTCTAGCTCATCATCGAGATCCACCAGCTGCGAGAACATCTCCCTTACCCGATTATTGAATTGGCCAATGCCTTCAAGTTTGTTTTCCATGAGCGTACAGCAGTCGTTTACTTTCTGCTTTACAGCTTTGAACTCCTGCTGAGCCACCTCAGCTTGGCTTAAGAGCTGGGAACAGTCAGACCCCTCTGGGGCATCTTCTACTAGACCTTGAGTGAAGTTTTTCAGATAATCCACTTGTGGCTCCAGGGCCTGCAGCACCTCCTGCTGTGCCCTGAGCTTCTCCAAATTCTTGTTGCTGCAGGCTTGAGGCCCCAGGGCATCATAGATCTCCAGCTGGTGCTTTGCCCCTTCCAGCTTCTTCTCAATGTTCCTGAAGCTCTCTTGAAACTCCTTGAGCCTCTGCGACATTTCCTCAATGGAACCCGTCTTGGCTTGCAGCTCTTCTGTGATGGCATCCATCTTCTGATTGATCCCGGCCTTCTCATCCCGAATGTCATCCTCATCAGTTTGAGAAGCATCGATCAGGATGTCAGCAGCGCTGTTCAGCATCTCCAGCAAGGAGCGGCGCTTCTCCACGTCGCTCAGCATCGCCTTTGATCTCAGAAGAGTCGCCTCCAGCTGCACCGGGTCCAGGGTCACTTCCAGCTCTGACATCTTTGCCTTGCAGTCCTCCACCCAAGGCAGGAGGTCCTCTGTGTGCCGTTGATACTTCTGAGCTTTCTGCAAACAGTCCTTGAGCTTAGAGTGTCTGTCAGCAGCCTGTTTGCTGAGCTCTTCCCAGTGTGTTTTGAGGCCAACCAACTGGTTTTGCAGAGTGGTCTTCTCCTCCCCAGGCTGGACAGAAAGCAGCAAAGCTTCTCCCTCAGCTACAATCATCTCGTAGGAGCCACTGTGTTGGTTGAGGCTCTTCTGGAACTCTTCTTGCTCCTGAATCTGGCTCTGCAGCCTCTCCAGTTTAGCAGAAATAGGTTGGCTCTGAGCTTGCTGGCACAGTTTGTCATCTAGCCAGGTCCTGAGTTCATCAAACATATGCTGGAACTGCTGGGAACTCGCAAGCGCAGTCTGCAGTCGGTTCATCCGGTCGGCTGAAATGGAAATGAGATTAGAACACCACAATTAAGCTGAAATCAAATAAGCAAAGTGCAATTATTTAAAATCATCTCAGATGCACCAACTGTGTTTTGATTAACAGGAAGGAGCTTTCCATTGCATCACTAGCCTTTTTGCTCACTGATTCATAAATTTCTTAAGTAGTAATAGGTAACGATAAGGCAGCAGTCTCAGTTCTCCCCACCAGTCTCTAAATGCAAGCTCTCAGAAACCAGAAGAGGCATCCCAAGATTAGAGGGTGGCCACTGGGTCTTCTCCATGACCCACTCTGAATTTAGGAACGACTTTTTTTCCCCGAGCGTGGCACATGCCACACGGCTGCAGGCCAAGGAGGCTTGTTGGAGTCCCACATCAGTGGGACTGAACATCTCTGCTCACTCTCCAGCCTCAGGTATGTCTAGAGTGTGAACCCTCCTGTGCTTAGGGCCACATAAAACACCCATGAAGCAGCCTAAAAAATTATAACGGTGCTTCCCCTATTATTGCTAGAATCCTGGTGATGGGAGAGCCCTTTGGCAAGAAGCAGGGGTGGAGTTCAACATCCCAACATCTCTTGAGCAACTTCTCCATCTCACCTGCCAGGTCTTCCAGCCCTTTGAGAGGAAGCGCCACTGTCTCCAGCCGTTTCCTTAACTCATCCTTGAGATACTGCTCCCCAATCAGGACAGAGAGGTCATCACATAGGGTCTGAGCCTCTGCGATCTCCTCTTCCAGCTGCCCCAGGTCCGAGCGGATCTCACTGGTTTCCTCCAGCTGCTGTTTCACGGCGTCAGGCTGGGTGCTGACGGCAGACTGGCTGCTCAGGCGCTGCCCAACCGCCTTCATCTTCTCGGAGAGGCCCTGGAGGAGCTCCTGGTACTGGGTGCTCTTCACTATGGCTTGGTCAATTTGGCTGGAGCGGGAGTTGAGGCGTTCCATTAGCTCGGACCATTTCTCATTAACCCATTGGAGTTCTTCCCGCACCTGGCTGGTGGATGGAGAAACATCTCCAGGGCCAGTCAAGATGCTCTGAGCCGCCTGGTTGAGCTGCTCGTACTGCTGTCTGCGCGCTTCAAATTCCTTCAGCATAAACTGCAACAGAAATAACATAAAAATGTTTGCATAAAACTGACAGCTCTGAGTACACACAGTCAAAACAAACCAGACCTCCAGGGGCTTCATCCAGCCCAGGGAATCCATAGGAACAAGCCCTGGGGTGGGACAGCAGCTGGGCTCCTTAGACCATGATTTACTGTGACCTTGTGACTTAAAAAGCTGGGAGGGGTCCGCGACTCCAGTATTTTGCTCTCTTATTTGTCCTACTGCCGCCTAATGTAACACAAACCAGTTAGATGAGAGGGAAATCTAATGATGTGAACTGGGGGATTTGATGTTCTGATGTGGCCGGTTACAGACGTGTTGGGGTCTGGGAGTGGGAGGCGGGGAAAGGGCAGGCTGCCAGGTGGAGGGGCAGCATCAGCAAGACCTGTGGAGTATCAGCCTGGGTCTGGTTTAAAGCAATTTCCCTCTCCAAGAGGGGCCAAAATGATTCACTGAGCGATGAGTCAATCCCGCGTGGGGAAGGGAGCTCGAGCGCTGCATTTCAAGTTATTCACAGTAGTTTTGTGCTCAGTGGGGTTTGGAGGACACAGGAGAGGAGCCATGAGGTCTCCCACCACCCACTGCATGGCTTGCAGGACAAATAACTCCCCAGCGTCATCCTCCATCCCACGCTCTGGGTGAGACACCCTCCCCTCCTCATCCTGAACCCCACTGTGGAGATGCGGACCCAGCCCCCCGGCTCACCTGGACCTGCTGCTTCTGCGCGTTCAGCATGTTGGGGTCGATGGAGAGAGGTCCCAGCACGCTCATCATCAGCTCCTTCTCCATGAGCCAAGGGCGCAGCTGGGCTTCGGCAGCCTGGAAGGTGGCCAGCTGGTTCGCCGACTCCTCCAGCTTCTGCTGCCGCTCGGCTGTGGCTTGGCTGGCTCTTTCCCACCTGCAATCTGAAACACCCAGCTGTGTTGGGGGTGACAACGCTCCCATCCCTCCGTCCAGAAGGTTTTTCACTCTCCCCATGGTTTCTCCAATGGGAAACCTCCTCAGCTTTTCCATCAAACTAGCGTGGCTCTAGCGCCTCTCCATCTAATCATTTTATGAGGGAGTGGAGCAATAGGACAAAGGGGAACGATTTTAAACTGAAAGAGGGGAGATTGAGACAAGACCTCAGGAAGAAATTCTTTACTCTGAGGGTGGTGAGAGCCTGGCCCAGGTTGCCCAGAGAAGCTGTGGCTGCCCCATCCCTGGAGGGGTTCAAGGCCAGGTTGGACAGGGCTTGGAGCAACCTGGTCTGGTGGGAGGTGTCCCTGCCCAGGGCAGGGGGTTGGAATGGGATAATCTCTAAGATCCCTTCCAACCCAAACCACTCTACGGTTCTATGATTCTAATAAGCCATTACCCATTTCTAATGGCTACATGGTCTTGAAGCCCATTAAAAAAAAAAGCCTCGCAAGCAGGATTTCTGTGCTCTAGTCACTACTGCCATGAGCTGGTCTGACCTTGGGTGAGCCATCTCACATCCCTGGCTCGATAAATGAGGATACTCTCATGTGTATCAGTCCTCACACAGCGCATTCAGATCTCCTGGACAGAGAACTCCATAAACGTGTTCCAGCTATTTCAAAGAAGAGAATCTCTGGGCTTCTTTTTAAATACACACTCTTGTTTAGTCAACATTTAATTACCTAGGATAGCCTTACTAATGACTAGAATGTTATATCAAGCAGTGAAGCTTTTAATCAAAATAATCAATCCATGTTGCTAATGCTTTTTTTTTTTTTTTTTTAAAGAAGTAATTTAAGGAGGCAAGTCTTTAAAATACACATCCATCGTAAAGATTTCATTAATCACGACAGTGCTGGTCTCAGGAACACCTTGTGCACCAGACAGCTTGGAGGTAGGTTCGTTTTTTACTGAATTTTAATTAGAAGTGACTCTGCTCTGCTGTGACTTTGGATCGCCCTGCAATCCCAAACCCCTTTTAATGTGATGTTTCAAGACAGAAGCCTCACTAATTGCTTCAGGCACTTACTCAAGTCCTCCTGCATCTTCTTCCAGTTTGCTGCTTCTGGAGAATCTGGATATTTCTCCAGCAAGCCAGCAAGTTCCTCCTTTACCTTCTGGATCTTCCCTGAATTCTGTTCCAATTCAGCCAGAAATGCCTAGAAAATAAATCATTTGAACTTCTTTAGATACTGGGCAAAAGGATGAAATCACTGAGTAGGAACGAAGCAGCAGCTACAAGCTGGAGTTGGACAATTTCTGTTCTTTGTTCTTTAGTGAAACCATTTTATTAGCAGTATCATGAGCTAACTTGGCTCCAGGAGCAGGGAAAGGCTGGGAATTGCTTTCCAGGAGAAGCTGGAGTGACCCAGCAGCAAGGGCTACAGATAAGCTCCTTTCTCCTGAGCCAAACGCCCGAAAGCAACAGGTCTAAAAGCAAAGAGGTCAAGCACAGTGCACAGGCTCCTGCTCCAGGAACCCTCCTGGGGAAAGCCCTTCCTTAACCCAGGGCAGGTCCTTGTTGCTGACCCTTCTAGACCTGCTGCAATAAAGCCCATCCCCGAGATCCTTTGGGAGGAGATGCCCAGATCCCTGTTTTTTTGTTTTTGTTTTTTTTTTTTCTCTGGAAGAGAAGTTACCTTGTTGTGCTCAGCCTGAGCTCTCATCGTCTCCGTCTTGGTAGGCGAGGTGGAGGTGTCCAGCTCCAAGAGCATTCGTTCCTTCGACTCCAGCCACTTTAGCATGGAGCTGGCTTCCTCCTCCACTTCTTGCATCTTCTCCAGCAAGGCTGAGAGCTGCTGCTGGCGCTCCCGCAGCGCTGTGCCGAGGGCCTGGTACTGCTGGCTCACATCCGATACATCGCACTGGATCTCTGTCAGATCTGTCCCCAAAAAGCAGGCTGAGATGAGGACGGCCGCCTGCGTTGCCCATCTTAAGCTGGGCTATCAGGTACTAAACTAGCCCCCCCCCACCACGGGCAGCCCCCGAGCTGGCCAAGCGGGAGGAGGAAGAGGCCACGCTGCCGTCCGCCTGCCTGCGGAGCGATGTCAGGTTGTCCTCACCTCTCCCCCGTGCCAGGGGGCCCCTTCCAGCCGCACCATGAATGCGTCCTGACAGTTTGCAAACACAGCGAATGCCTCCCTGTTTGTGAGGCTGATGCAAGCTGAGCCCGCTCTCCCACCCCCTCCATCGCAATGTCACTGCTCATACAGCGCTAAATAACTTGACACCACAATATAAAGCCATTTTTATGCACCTATTATCTCGTTGAACCGGTGAGCTAACAGCAGATAACGGGCAATAATTAAAATTGATCTTCAAACTGAAGGGCTGGATGGCGTTATAATCCCCTCAGAACCCATAAATTTAATTGCAGGCCTTAAAACCATCTCCCATTTATCAGCTTTTACCACCACCTGATGGGGTGTGAGGGGGGCTGTCCCTCCCCAGAGCTGCCCCTTTCTCTGTCCTTCAGCCTGACCTACATCCTCCATCACCTCCTGGCCCAGCCCCATGGCTCCAGGCTCCCGAGCTGGGAGGAATCCCCAGCCTATTTTCAGGCTCATTTCACTTGCGCCAGGGACGCGACCAGTGTCACATCGTGGTTTGTAATTCTTGTGGATGGAAATGCACAGACAGAAAGGGATGGACGTGGCGGGGGGGTGGGGAGACATGGCGAGGTGACAGCGAGCTCACCTTTGCACGTGTGGTATCCGTTCACACTGCCTACAGACCCTCCCAGCGCGGGCAGCGCGGCACCTGAGCGAGAGGGAGACGGGGGACAGACAGAGGGACAAGACAAGACGCGTTAGGCATGCAAGACAGCAAAGCGATGAACGGGCCCCTTTCCACGACACGGACCACAACTGGCCACCAAGCACAGACATGGTGTCTCCACAGGCCCACCCCGCCTGGAGCTGATGGACCCCCGCCTTGGCTCAGCAATGAGAGATGGGTGTTAATTGGATTTGGAGCCCCTTTATTTCTCCTCCTCCTGACACACCCGCAACCCCTGGATCTCCTGGAGCTGCTCCTGCCTCACCGGACCAGGAGCAGAAGAGCTGAAGCTGCCGGGAGCTGGGCACCTCTCCCAGCATCGCCCAGAGAGCAGGGCGGAGGTGGCTCCTGCGTGGAACATAATAGCGGAGACCACTGGCCATCATGAATTCTGCTATCAAGTGAGACTGCTGAGTGCCTTCCTTGAAGGGATTAACTCCCCCATACTCTCCTTTCGTTATGGGATGAAGGTATTTAAACGCACCTCGGTGCACAGACACGCTCTCTTTGTCAAGAGGCTCCATGCAGGATGCGCAGACACATCCCCTTCCTTGGACACCAGATATCACAGCCACGTTCACAGCCAAAGGAGGATTCTTCAGAGACGTTATTGGGCAAATCTCTCTCTTTCTAACCACACATTTTAAAGCTTTCATGGATGTAAAGGGCTGCAGCTTTGGTCAACCCACATGGATGACCATGTGGGTCACCCCCAACAAGCCTCTCCACACTTCTCTTGGAGGTTTCCCACAGAACTGCTCATCAAGTTAACCCCAACAAACATATCTTAGACTGAATTCTCATAAATGCCCATCAACGATGAGATGCGGGGAGTTGTTCTCACAAGCTGGAAGACATCTTTTAGCTGGTTTCCAAACGAGCCAGACATAATCTCATTGCTTCACAGACTTGAAGCCAAAAAGGAGAGTAGTAAATCACATCTGAATATCACAGGCTTAAATTTCATCCAGATATGAAATCCAAATACCGGAGTTTGAGTAAAACACTCCGGCCCTCAGGAGGCTGGAGAACATCACCAAGAGAAACCAGGAGCCGCCTCCACAAGCTTCCCATGGGGCCGAGAGCCTGGACCCCTGTGCTGCAGGAGCCTGAAGCTCCTGTTCTCCACCCGAGCAGAGATATGTCTCCCCACACTGGGCCCACGGCAAACTCAGGGTAATTCAGTGCTTGTTAGGCTCCAGCAAATTAAGCCAAGGTGGTGGGTTCCAAGCGCTCAGCTGATGCATCAGCACAACAAGCGGCAGTGAGTCAACCGACGGGCTGAGCCCCCCCAATACGCGGACCACCATGGGCCTTCTGGAGTTTATGAAAAGGGGGAAATAACTCCATTTTTGGCTTGAGAAGATGCAGCAGCGAGAGCAAACGGAGTGCCGAGGACGGAGGCATCCTCGGAAGAGCCGGGCTGCGACTCACCTGCCTTGGAGGGGGTGTCGGGGGCCGTGATCTCCACAATGAGGTTCTCCAGGAGGGTCCCTCTGCGGGCGATCTCCTCCACTTGGGCCCCTTTCCCTTTCCACTCCTCCAGGAGATCCTGGGCAAAAGCAAAGCCTGGGATGGGAGGCTGTGCTTGCCCCACCACAGCCCTCTCCCCTCCTTGGTGACTCAGTGGCACTGGGACACAGTGCCCAGGGAACTGGCAAAGGGCACAACGCTGCAAGCAGACTGTGCTGGGAAAGTGGGTGTCTTTACATTTATTTTTGTCAGGGGGAATTAAGGAGTGAAAAGCTCTTCCCTAACGAGCGGGTCTGTCACAGGAAACCTTCCTCTCCCTCCTACTGTTTCGGGGACACCCCCCTCCTCCTCTCAGCACCACCCAGCCTCACATGAGTCCAGCCCCGGTGGCATTGGGCAGAGCCCGGAGCTGTGCCAGAGCCTGGCGCCATGCTGTGGGGTGCGAGGGCCATGGGGTGCGAGGGCTGTGGGCGGCTCAGCAGACGCTGCTCTGCCTCTGAGTCAAACCCTTGGCATATCCTGATTTAAAGCATCACGGTGCCGGGGAGGAGCGGGGGTTGGGATGACGGGAGGCCGCCTTCCGTGTCTAGCGAGGGGAAGCACTCGGTGAAAATGAGTGTATTCAAGGTCTCCCAATCCCAAAATCCTGCCCGGAGCTGGAAGGAGGAAGGAAGGGAAAGCAGGCAGCACCCAGGAGGACCTTCACACTGCTCCCTTCTCCACAAGGCAGGGACCATGGGATGCACGCACACAGAGTGGAGCCCAGCATTCCTGAGACCCATAAAACACCTTCTGGGACTCTGCTTCCTGAGATTTATTCCACGTTCCAGCATTTCCATGCCAGCTGCCAACCTTCCCAGTTCAGTTCCAGCTCCCGCTTCCCACCTGGATCTGCTGCCGGCACTTGTGCAGCTCCTGGGTGCCCAGGGAGGTCTCGGTGGGCGGCATTTTGCTTTCGCTCTCCTTCAGCCACTTCCTCATGGCCCCCACCAGCTTCCGAAACTCATCCAGTTGCTCCTGGCAGGACGACGCATCCTTTTCTCTGAGAGATGAAAAGGTTTCGGAGAGTGAGAGGCTCGTGCTTCGCCTGGCAATCACCCCCGCCTGAATGTAGCCCAGTTGTGTCTCTAGGAGCCTTTCTTTTTATTATTATTATTAGGTGTTGCTTAGGAACAGCGCAGGCAGCGCCAGTGAAAGCGGGGTGCATGCCACAGCCCCCCCTCACTGCTGCTGGACACCCCCACTGGCTAAAATGTGGCTGGTGGCACTTTTGGGGCCACTCCGGCACCACCGCGGTAGCCAACAGCCACAGGACCACCATCGCCAACCAGCGCTGGCTCCGCACCAGGCTCTTTGTCCGATGTTTTTGGGAAGACAGGGCTCATTCATGCCGTCTCACCCCAGCCAGCTGCAGCCCTTGCGGGGGTGGGGGGGCAGGCTGTGCCCCTCCTCCCTGGCCACAGCTCTCATCTATTCAGCCCATCCCAGAGGAACAAGGCAGTCCCCGGACGGGAGCCACGGGCCCCTCCGGACTAGCCCCCGCCGACCACAGCTGTGAGCAGCCCCCACGAGGCCGGCCGGAGGCAGCTCCCTGCGCCACGCTGAATTACTGGGGGTTGTTGTGAGATTCATCTGTTTTTCCCCATCACCTTCTCCATTTTTGCCAGGGGGTTTGGAGATACAGCCCGGGAGGTGTGACCCCCTCCCCGGGGACACAGGCAAGATGTCCCTCTGACCCTGCTGAGGCTGCCATGGCCAACTCGAGCTGAGGCTGCTTCTAAAGCTCCCCCTGCTTTAAGGAGACTCCCGGCGAGTGCGCCTGGCTCCTGCTCCCCCGCCAGCACCCCACTCCCCTCCGGCAAGATGCTCCGGGATGGAGCTGTGGCAGCCCACACGCCGGGAAACGCATGAACACCGGCTCCTGCCACACCAGGAATTTTTCACAACGCCCCCAGACAGGGCTTTTTTTAAAGCGTCAGCTGGAGCGAGCTGCCTGACGGCTCCCGCTGTGGGAGGAAAGGAAGAGTTGGGTTGTGCCCCGACCCTGTGGAAAGGAGATCGCCACAGGGTCTTGCTCTGACCACAAAGCCACCCCCAGGCTCACCTCCCCGGGTCCCTGGGACTCACCTCTCTTTGGCCACCTTCTGCAGCTGCAGGAAGTCTTTTTTCAGGCTCTGCAGCTTCTCCTGCTGCTGGGAGGTGCCGAGGGCAAAGTTGCAGGACCCCAGCTCCACAGCCAGGTTCTCCAGGGTGGCGAGGTCCTCCTGGTGCTGCTTCATCTCCGAATTCAGTTCCTGCCAAGAGCAAAAGGCGATGCTGACCCTGCCCTCGCCGGCGGACTGGGGCAGAGGGGACGAACCCCACATCCAGGGGAGACTCCCTGTGAGCAGCACTATGAATTCCACCAGTGCCAAAATGGGGGCACAGCTCGGTCCCACCTGCTCCGCCAGTTCCAGTTCAGCACATACTTCAAGCAGCTGCAAGAGCAAGTCCCACCTTCCCCAGTGCTGGTGGAATGGGATGGCAGGGGCCTAAACCAAGCCAAATCAACCCCCCCAGCACAAGTGTCCAGTTTTACACCAGCTTAGAGCATTTCTGAGGCTGTGGCCAAACCACGCCCCCCATAGCAGAGCATTTGTAGGAAGCCAGAGGGAGAAATCCTGTGCTGTCATGACTGGTCACCAGCATCCAGGGCTTCTCCAAGGGCTTTGTCACATCCTGCACTGCACTTACTGCCAGCACTTGGGCACATTTTGCTCTATCAACCCCGTGGAGTCTTTAATAGGTAAAACCTTGCTATATTTCGTCTGGCCCCTAAGAGCCTGGCTTAGAGATCCCTTCGGTAAACCAGGCTGGCTCCAGGGAAATGCCATTCCCCTCTCTGACTGCCGGAACCAGCCTCAGCCGCTCTGGCCGTGCTCCCTTCCCCAGGCAAAGAGCCAGCACAGGTCTGTGGATCCTGCCAGTCTGGGAGGGAACCAGGGGCTGTCTGCCCTGGAAAAAAATCACAGCAAAACATCCCTGCCCCAAAAACCCAGGGCAGGTGGAGTCTTCTCCCTCTGGCATCTCACCTGGATATGCTGGGAGAAGCGAGCGATGTCCCGGTCCGGCTGGTTCCCGGATGCCAACATCCGGGCTCTGCTCTCCGTGAACTGCTGCAGCTTCTCTGAGAGCTGCTCGTACTGCTCAACCTTCGGCAGGAGCCCCTTCAGTGCGTCCTCCCTCTCCCGCTGCCGCTGGCAGAGATGGCCGAAGTGCTCTGTCGCCTCCGCCAGCTTGCCCTGCAGGGCAGAGGCTGTGGGGCTGTCTGCCGCCTCCATGAACCGCGTCACCATCTCACGGGTGGCTTCCAGGCAGCTCTTCTGCCTGGCAATGTCCTGCTTCAGCTTCTGCGGGGAGCACACACAGAAAGGATGCTGTTTTAGGAAGGCTCTTGAGCAAAACGGAACTGGCATGAAGCAGCTGGGCCACCCTTGGAAAGAACAGTTGGGCAAGAATAGTTTTCTATCCCAGTTTTCTGATCCAGTCTCACCAATCTGCTCTGCCTTTTCCCAGTGCCTGATACGGAAGCCCTGCTTGTGAGCAGAAGAGAGTCTTTCCATGGGACTATGCCCTGGCTTAAAGAAATTAAGTAAAGATCCTGCTCATATCCCGTTTTAGGGGTTTTTTTGCACTTTCAGCATACTGTAGCTAACCCCCCAGGCCCTGCCATGCAGGTCCAGGTCCTGCAGAGAGCTGTGTTTGAGGCGGGGTAGCCCAGGGACCAGCCTTACCACGCTTGTGGCGAGCGAGTCCTGGATGGAGGAGGAGGAGAGCGCGGCCGGCTGCTCTCCCTCCAGGCTCTTCTCAATCTCAGCCACCGACTGGAGGAGGCTCTCCAGGCTCTCCTGGACGCTCTGGGACTGGGCGATGGATTTCTGCAGCAGGTCCGAGCGCTCGGCCATCTGCTGGGAGAGGCTCTGGAAGCGGCTGACGATGGCATCTGCGGAGTTCAAAGGAGGATGAGCGACAAAGAGCTTCTCGCTCAGTGCTCAGAGAGTGGCACAGAAGCTTTGGTCCCTGCCAAACTCTTGCTGATGACGAATCCTTGTCCCCAAACTCAGCAGCAAGACAGGGAACCCAACACACACGTCCAGCCTAGATCACAGCCCCTCCCCACGCGCAAACACAACCCCTGCAGACGTGTTGCTGGGTGCCTTTGCTTCACCTTCCCCTAAAAGTGGGACACTTCATCTTTCCTCCCTCCCTGGTTTGTTTTCACACTCTCCCCAACCATTCCATGCTTTTTCTCTATACCTGTTGTTTCCTGAATGTGCCCATGGTCCGGGGCCGGCTCCCCTTGAACCTCCAGCAGGGACCGAGCTGCTTTCTGGAGCTTCTCCACCGGCACCTGATGCTCAGCGAGGTCTCCCTGTAGCTGCTGCTTTGACACGAGACAAGGTAAAATCAGTGGTGGGTCACACATGCAAGACGCATACCCATGGGGAGCTCAGGGCTCCATTTAAACCCTGCTGAGGGATCCTGTTCCCTTAACCACAAAATCACTAAGAAAAATAACGTTGGTTGGAAGGTCCAACCCCAGAGCTGGATCAGAAAGTCTGGGCTGTCCCAGACACCTTTAGGGAGGAGGAATGTCCCCCCAGTGCCCTGCTGGGATGTCCCCTCTGGCAGCCCACGACTACAACTCCCAGTCCTTGCTCTGGGCACCTCTCAGAGGAGTCTGGCTCCACCTGATCTGCAGCGCTGGGACTTGCTGAACCTGCAGGTGCATTTTTGTGCTCAATCAGCAAAAAACCCAAATGGGTTGAGTCCCCTTCCTGCTGACAACTGCTCAGAGCAGCAGCTGAATTCCCATCCAGGAGAAGACCCGAGGACCCCGTACCTTGGCACTGGCGAGCTGCTCCTGCAGAACGGCTGGATCTGAAGAAACCGTCTCTGAGAGCAGTTTCCCAATAGCAGCTTCGCCCTCCTGCAGCCACGTCCTGAGAGACTCTGCCACCTCCTGGAACTGCTGGTAGTGGTCCAGCAAGGTGTTCAGATGGGAGCCAAGCTTGGTGCACTGCAAAAGAGCAACAAGACATCATGGGAGGATGCACACAAGCACAGAGCAACCTGGGCACTGGAGGAAAAAGCCCACAAATCATCTAAATCTCCCCTCTTCCAGTTTAAAACCATTACCCCTCGTCCTATGGTTAAACTCCCTGATACAGAGTCCCTCCCCATCTCTCCTGTAGCCCCCTTCAGGTACTGGAAGGCCATTATAAGGTCTCCCCAGGCCATTATAAGGTCTTCCCTTCTACATGCTTGCTAGCAGTCCAGCCAGACGCTCAAGAGAAACATCCCTCTGCCCTCCCTGCTGGTTCTACATACACAGAAGAAAAACAACTCCCAGCCTTGCAAAGCCCTTCCCTTACCTTGGAGTGTAGCATGGTGTATCGCTGTGTCGCATCCTCCAGCTTGCTCTTGACCACGCTCCCAGACATCAGTGACTGGGACCCTGCATCCCCAGCAGCTCCCTCCGCATCCAGCACCTTCTGCCCTGACATGGTAACGAACCGCAGGTCGCCTTTGTGGGAGATGACATCTTCTGAGAAGCTCCCCTGTCGCAGGAGCAGCTGCTGGAGGGCTGCGGGGTGGCTGTCCCCCTTGTACATCCCCTCCAGGTCTTGCTCCGCTTGCTTCAGCCAAGCCTCGAACTCCCCGTGATCCCGCAAGAACTTCTGCAGCTCGTCCCGCAGGACTTGCACTTGCTTCAGCCGTGTTTCCGACTGGGAGAGTGAAGCCGTGTACTGGTCCTTCAGCTCTGCCAGCCGGCCCTGGAGCCGGTCCCGCTCCTCCCCAGCCAGGCTGTGGCCATGCTTGTCCAGGAAAGCCTGGGCTGACTGTGTGGCCAGGATGACGTCCTGCTGCTGGGACAGCAGTTCCTGGTGCTGGGCCTGAAAGATGAGAGAATTATAGAAGGGTTTGGATTGGAAGGGACCTTAAAAACCATCCAGTTCCAATCCCCTGCCCTGGGCAGGGACACCTCCCACTAGACCAGGTTACTCGAAGCCCCATCCAACCTGGTCTTGAAGGCCAGAGAGCACAGGTGATGCTTATGACTGAAGGTGTCCACCCACCAGCACCCAGTGGGTGCAGCGAGGCCACACGTGTGACCAAGTCTCTGCACCCTCACATAGCACTAGCAAGGGGGGGGAACACCCCAAGGCTGCCCACAGGAGAGTAACCCCTTCTCTGACCATGATGGGCACCATATCTCGTTACCTTGATTGCACTGTGGCACCCACCCACACAGTGTGTGTGTCCTCCAGGAGCCAGGCAGGGACTGCCCAAGTCTCCCAGAAGGAGAATCACCCTGAACACGTGTTTTGGAGATGCCAGACCCATCTAAGACCCTGTCGCACTCCTTGGGTCCATGTGTTGGACAGAAAGATTTGAGAGAGATGAGGTGTTGGTCCTGACCTTCAGCCTCTCATACTGCTCATCCAGGCTCTCGGCAGCGCTCTCAGCTCCCGCAACATGGCCGTCGGGGACATCCCGAGTGCCCGTCCCCGTTCGCTCCACGGGGTGCGGTCTGTACTCCAGGAGCTCTCCCTTCTGCTCCAGCGATGCCACCCAGTTCAACAGGGAATCGATCTTATTGCTGTTCTCCTCCAGCTCCTTGGCAGCTTTCACCTGAAAGCACAAAAGCTCCAGATATGAATGACCTATTTTATGCACGTTCAGCAAACGGCTGCGCGGGGGGAGGGAGACAAAAATCAACGGAAGAAAAAAACCCTAACACTTTTCTAGCCACAGCAAAGGTCTGAGACACTCACAGACCTCCAAAACACTTTGTGGCTCTCTGAAAGGGGGCAAGGTGCAGAGAAGTTGTGAATAAACTCAGCCTTTCTGCCACATTCCATCTCTAACCCTGACACAACCCCGGGTCCCCACCCTGAGGGGTTGTGACTCCATGCACAGAGGTCTGGGCATCGGTGAAAACAATGCCCACACTCCCATTAAAGGTTGCCCCAAAAGCAGAGCAAAGTGCCATTTTTACTCCCCAGTTTCCTCCATGACCAGCTCATCTGTGGCTGCATCTCTTGGGGGGGGGCAGCATCAGGGCCCCACCTCACCCAGGGGACAGAGAGGAACAATGAATTCCTTCATAGCGCATCACCCAGATGAACACCAGGATCTGGAATTAATCTGTTTGCGCCCACCAGACCTCACTGCCAACCTCGAGCAGAGCCCAGGGGCTGCAGCTCTTTCCACGTTACCTTTTCGGTCTCCTGCTGCACTGCAGCACTCACAGCGCTCTCCAGCTCCTTCTGGGCCACCTCCGTCCTCTCCTGCAGGGACTGGTACTGCTCCTTGGCACGCTGGAGCTTCTCTCGCAGCGCTGCCAGCTCCCTGGGCTCTATCTTCGTCTTGTTCTCCTCCAAAAATTCCTCTGTGCTCTTCAGGATGCTGGCAAAGGAGGCGGCTCGGGTGTGCATGTTCCTCTGCAGCTCCTGGGCAGATGATGCCGTAAGGCTCCGTGCCTTCCTGAGGCAGGGCCAAGCCCCGCCGCCTTCTGTCGTGTCCCGTCGCCCCCCCCAGTTTTTGTAAAGCACTGACCTTAACGTCACTTTGCCTCTGCTGCAAGGAGGACAGGTCCCCTGCGCTGGCTGCTCTCTGCTGCTGTGCCAGCGTGTCCTCTGCCTGGCACAGCCAGCGGCTCAGCTCAGCCAGGCTCTGCGCCCGGGCTGCCTGCTGCTCCTGAAGCGTCTGCGGGCAGAGGGGACAAGGGACAGTTAGTACCCAGCCTCTGGCCATGCACACCGCTGAAAGGCAAGGCGAGAGGTTACAGCTGGAACATCTCCTGAAGGGGAGGATGCAGCACAGAAAATGGCTTTTTTCAGCTCTCCGGGTGCTCCCTTCTCCCTCTCGGACGCTGCAGAAACAGGGCCGAGGTGCCAAGTCCCCGCTTGCCGCACGATTGCCACCATTCCAGCAGGTTCCTGCCCATCTGCTCTTTTGAGAAGCCAGGAGAGCTCCAACGTGGAGCTACGCCCCAGGCCACGCACTCCTCTGCCGGGAGAACTCGGCCTTTTCCAGAGAGTTTCTGTGCCTTTTCCATTCCACCATCAAAACTCATCTAATGAGAGGTAACGACCACCTGAGGTCAGGCAGCACCACGGTGAAGCCCCAACCAACCTAAGCAGGCTGGTTTTTTTGGTCCTGGGGTTGGAGAGGGGAGCCCAGGAGAGAGAAAGCCTTTCCGTAGCTGATCCAGCTCCTCCGTTTTGCTGCCAGAGCACAATAACAGAAGCGCCTGTTTGAGCAATTGAGCATGATGTGACCTGAGAGTCCCTGCAACGTTCCCGCTCCCCTTTCCCAGGGGAGAGACAGGTTTTTGAGTTTCACTGGGCATTTCGGCAAGGGTGATGTACAAACTTTTTTGGCAAAACACTGTGCTTGTTTCTCCCAGTCATAAGATAAACAACAGAAGCAAATTGAAAGAGCCTTCTTAAGAGCTCTTCAGCTGCAAAGCGAGTTCTTCCTGGGTTAGGATGGGCGCACACTCAATCTGAAAAAGCAAAGCAAAGTGGTTAATATACACACACACACACTCCAGAGAGGACAGGCAAGAGTTACAGAGAGCAATTGTTAATAAAAAAAACCACATTAATCCTGTCTTGAATAGGAGGATCCATGCAGTGACGGGTGGAGACCTGAGGACTTGCTTTGGCAGCTGCCTCCACACACCATCAGCTGCTTCTCTGGGACAGTGATACCTGACTTGTGCAGTGGAAATAAGACATTAAAAGTGCCAGGTGTTTGTGGTGGCCCCTCGGCACAGGGGTTTTCTGGTGGGGTTACAGAGACCGGGCTTTATTCCACCCAGCCCAAAGCAACTCAATGTCTACCAGGGGGGCTGCCCAGGCAGGGATCCACCTTTTGGGGAGGAAAGTGACTTTCTGCCTGGGAGTTACGTGGTAGGAAGACGACAGACTTTAGAGGAAGCTCATGATGTGCAATGAAAAGTCATAAACTGCAAGTGGCATGCACATGAAATCCCAACTAGGAGGTGTCTCAGCGCACGTTCTTGTGGCCGGGAAGCACTTCAGCGAGCAAACTGCAGCCAGGAAGCAGATGTTTCCCAACCTTCACCTGATCCGTCTGCTCCACTTGCTGGAGACAGACCTGCAGGACCTCCACCCGAGCTGTCACACGCTCCGACAGGTCCCGGAAAGCCTTTTGCAGCTCATTGAGCAGCCTCAGCAGCTGCCTGCTCTGCTGAGGGGTCAAGTCCTGGGCGTGCTCTGAGATAAGGAACTGGATGTCAAAGGCAGTGGCGTCGAGCTGAGACTTGGTGTCTGTGAGGGGCTCCTTCAGCTCCTGAACGGGAGAGAAAAGACCTGTCAGGCGAAATGACTCCGCAGCCAGCACCTTCCTGCACTGCCAGCTTCAGATGGGGCATGTGGACAAGCTTTGTCACCAGAACAATAAGCTTCAGAAACCCCACATCGTCCCAAAAGCACACTCAGCGTCGAGGTGACAGCATCTCACCGCAGTGATTTTTCAATGCTCCTCTGCAGGAGGCCTCCAGCACCACACCAGGAGGTTTCTTGGACCTCGTGTGCTGGGCTGCCCTCGGGTATGAAGGCAACCCTGAAGATGACCCAGCCCCAGCCCTCTCCAGTCCTTGGTGACTCCCTGTGCCACCATCAAAGCCTTTCATCCCCTGACTTCAACGCCAAGGTGTGACCAGCAAATAGGAAATGCTGAACTGACCAAATCTTGAGAGTTATTGGTAAAACATGAATAAATGTGGAAGGCTCCTCATACAGTCGATGGAGACCGGGACGGGTGTGATGGAGGGGGCTCTCAGAGCCCCCACGGAGGAAGCAGCTCCCTCCTCAACATCTCAGAGCCTGACGGGAAGCCCTCCCGGTCTCTCAGCGACCACACACCCGCGTTTAAGCGTGTTCCCCAAAGGGCCAAAGCAGAGGGTTTGTGTATTGTGGAAACAAATGACTTTGGAGCAAATACAATATCATTGCTCCTTCTGCAACACAGGATAAGGGCAAACCCTTGGTAGGCTCCAGGAGGGAAGCAGGATTAAAAGCTTCTCCTCCGCACAGAGGACGTCAACTTCATCAGCCAGTGGGATTAGGGGCATTGCCATGGTTACCTTGTAGTGCTGGAGGCAGCGGCTCAAGCTGTTGGCATCAGTCGCCTGGTGGTAATCGCTGCCGTCCAGCGACTCCGCGGTGCCCGAGACCCAGCTCAGCAGCTCCTGGAGTTTGCCCTGGAGAGTTTCGTGATGTGCCAGGATTTTAGCCTGAAAACCAGAAACGCATCATTTAAATGCTCCCAGGGAAGGAGCGTTGGGATGCTAGGGGTGGGGGGAAGCGGGGACAGTTGCCAGCTCTACCTTTTCGTTTTCTGCCACCCCACGAAGGTTTTGTAGCCGGGACTCCAGGATATCACTCGCGGAGCTCAGAGACTTCTGGAGGTTCTTGGCATCCTTCTCCAAAGCCTTCAGTAATTGCTCAGGGACTTCTTCGGGGGGGTTGGCTACAATCCACTTCACGGCGTCCAACTCCTGATTCACTGGGAAGCTCAGCTCCTGCAGCTCAGAGCCCAGGGCCTGAGGCAAGACACCATCATTATGTCTGAGATAGGGTGACTTCACCTTCCCACTGCCAAAACTGAGGAAAGGTTTTGGAGACCCAGCTCTGAGCCCTGAGTTTATCTCCTGGAAAGATTCATCACTGTCCTCCAGCCAGCACTCGCACTGCCTTTTCTCCAGGCTGTAAAACTCATTTCAGCCACGCTTGGGTTATTGTCTAAGCCGGGAGGAGAAGGTGAGCCAGAGGCAGTGCCAGAGCAGGGAGGGACGAGGTTTGCATATAAATGCCTTTTAAACTTAAGTCTGACCTCCCTGGCTGGCTCCCAGAAGCAGGGAGGAGGTACAAGGGCTGTGGATGGAGCTGGGGAGAGGAGAGAGGAGCTCTGTTCCCCCCACAAAGCCTGGCCAGGGCTCCCTTACCTCCGCCTGCTGCAGCAGGTCCTGCAGGGCTGCCAAGTTCTGCTCTGCTGGCTGCACGCGCTTGATCCTCATCTCGATATCCCGGAGCATGGAGAGATACGATATCAGCTTCTCATCGTGCTCCAGGCACATCTTCTTGCTGAACATGATCTACAGGGCCAAAGAGTAAAACAAAACCTCAGGTTTAGACAGAAAAGAAAACAAAGGATTATATGCTACTCTTTTTTTTTTCAAAGAAGAAATCTGTTAATAACATCCCGTTTCAGGGACTTTCCACTTGCCAGCCTTATCTACAAGATTTACTACAGGAAAAATAAAACACGCGGCTCTTTTTCCAACATAAGCTTATAAATGGCAAGAGATCGTTGGTGTTACAGTAAAAGTGCCAAAAAAGAGTCCCACTTATTAGTCATTTATAAGTAATGCTCTTGCAAAAAGAAACCACAACTAAAGCCTTGAGTGTTTTCAGTCGTACATCACCGGGTCCTTTGCCAAATCCATTGCAGCATCAGGCTCAAATCTGGCTGTCCTCTGTGCCAAGGACAGACTTAACATCAAACGTGCACAAACAGCTCATCAAAATAGGTTGAAATAGCAAAAAAAAGCATCAATTTACCTGGGCTGGTCTTGTGGATTCCCTGGAGGTTTCCAGGAGCTCTCCCTCCACTATCACAGGTAAGAGCAAGCCACGATCGCCTGGACCCGGCTGCCTGGTCCTCTCCTGGGATGTTTCTCCTTGGGATTTTGGAGGAACAGGAGCTTGGTCTGTGCCAGTCTCTGCCGTTTCCTGTGTCTCTTCTCTAAGCTCAAGGACTTCAGAGGTTTCCTGAACTTCTCTGGGTTCCTCTCTGATAATTAACTCATGGGGCAGTTCACCTGCTGTAGGGGCTGCACTGGGCACATCACTGGTGGTTTCCACCTTGGTGCTTTTCTGGGTCATCCTCTCCTCCAGGCTAAATGCCACCAAGGAATCATGACCATTTCTGATGCCACCTTTCGGCACCTCTCGAGCTTCCCCTTGTCCTGGGGGAACAGGGGACACCTGACCCCCAGCGAGCTTTTCTTTATCTTTCTCTGAAATTGCTTTCTTTTCTTCTTCATGCCTGCTGCTCCCCCTGTGCTGGACTGTGTCTCCTGCCAACCCAGCACTGATCTTGGTGGTGGTTTCACGTTCTGGTTCTGGCATGCCCGAGACAAAGTCCCCCTCCTCCTTCATCCCAGGAATTTCTTTGGAAATCGGACAAGGAAGGGACTGCTTTTCCGCAGAAGGTTTCTCGGGCTGAGCGCTGTCTCCAGGGATCCCTATCTGCTTTGCTTTCTTCTTCTTGCTTTTCCGTTTTTGGGTAGGTTTTAGCTCCATTTCACTTGTTTGTTCTTGATCGACTGGACCTTCTGCACCCAGTCTCGGGGTTTCTCCCTTGATGTGCTTGACAGACCTTTTACCCACCAGCTTGTCACCTGCAGGCTCCACAGGGATGCCAGTCCCAGGGGCTTCTCCAGACTTGGTAGGACCCGTCTCTCCCTCCCCTTGACCCACAGTAACAGATTCGCTCGGGGCTGCTGGTGTTACCCCCTCCAGGCTGCCCGCTCGCTCTCCTTGCTCAGAAGCCACCACTGCACCTTCTTCACCTCCCCCAACTCCCTCTGCACCTACAAACCCTCTCCTCCTCCTCTCCTCCCCATCCTCCACTCTGTGAAGCATCTCTGTGTCCAAGAGCGACTGCTCTTTCTCCAATCCCTCTACTTTCTCTGTCCCTCGATCTACTTCTTCTCTCTTCAATTCCTTCCCTGAGGCTGCTCCCACCTGGAAGCTGCTTTTTGCCATCCCTTTTCCCACAGCCCTTACTACCACCATCTTTTCAGGGGGAGATGCTGCACTTAATTCTGAGGAGTATTCTGGAGTCACTTCGACCTTTTCTTGGGGATGAAGTGTTACACCATCCTCTGAAGTTTCCTGAGGCTTTGACTTCCCTTCTGTGGGTGTCACTGGAGATCTCTCGGTGGCGGTGGCTGTACCTCCAGCCACACTGTAGCTCACGGCTTCAGATCCAGCTTTGTGCTCAGCACCATCAGACATCTTAGCACTGGTAGAGATGATGACATCTTCCCCTTTTGGAGATATTGTTTCCATTTTTTCCTGGGAAACGCGGGGTTTATCTACTTGGCAGACCTCAGAACCATATTTGTCTTCACCCATTTGTGCCCCCTGAAGACTGGCAGCTAATTTTTTGCTAACCAGTTCTTTTTCAACAGCTTCCTTCAAGGTCAATCTTTTCCCACTGCCAGCATCAACAATTCCCCCTCTCCTCATCTGGTTGGCAGCGATGAGCTTGGCCATGTCCTCATCCAGCAGCCCTTGCTCCACCGCAGCCCTCAGGGAGAGCCTCTGGCTGACACTACTCTCCACGACCCCCCCGCTGTCCGCCTGAGCCTGCAGCAACCGCAGCATGGGCAGAAGGTCCACCTTGCCTAGCCTCACCGCCTCGGCGCACGTGAGCTTGCTCCCCGTCACCTCATCCTTGATGGCTCCAAAGGGATGGACCTCCAGGTACCGCTGGCCAGACTCAATGTCAATTTTGCACTTCTTCATGAACTCCGAGTAGGGAACGATCATGCAGGTCTCGGGATCTACAATTCCTTCTTTCATTTCTGAAGATGACAGGACTTTCTCCATGACCTGCTCGGGCAGCAAGCCCTGCTTCACCGCTTGACACAGTGCAAGTCTCTGGCCAGAAGCAGGATCAAAAATGCTTCCACTCCCAGCCTGGATTTCTTGCACTTTCCTCTGGAAGTCAGGACTAACGAGCCCTAATGATACTGCCTGGGGCAAGGGCAGTTTCTCCTTTGTAACTGGATGAACATAGTCCTGTAGACACATGCTTTCAGCTTTCCTGAGTTCCTTGCACAAATCTTGATCAATCAAACCATGTTTCATGGCATCGTTTACCGAAAGCCTCATTCCAGACACGTGATGGATGATTCCTCCCTCAGCAACCTGCCTGGCCAAGAGCTGAAAAGCTTTTTCCTTTTTCAGGAGCCCTTTTTCAACAGACTCTGCAACAGTCAAAGGCTGCTTGGTTTTAGGATCCACGATTCCGCTGGTCTCAGCCTGTAAGGTAATGAGCTTCTGCCGGGTCACCTCATCAGTGCCTTTCCCTTTGGAAGCCTTCTCCAGCTTGACCAGCTCTTTCTGACTTGTTGGCTCTATGAGGCCCAGATTTGAAGCCAAAGTGACCGATACTTTTTTGCCACGTTTCAAGTCAACAATCCCCCCAGTAACCACTTGCCCTTCCAAGATCCTCATTGCTGTTTCCTTGTCCAGAAGGCCAACTGCAGCAGCATCCTTGATAGAGTAGACAAAGTTGTTCCCTGGGTCAAGAATGCCACTTATTGCTTTGTCAGATGCAAGTACCTTCTGGAGAAGGTTCTCGTCCATCAGACCTTCTTCAATAACATCCTCGGTGGTTAATGACTCGCATGTGTGCGAGTCAAAGAAGCCACTGAACATCTTCATTTTCTCCATTAGTTTCACAGCTGTGTGGCTGGGAACCACTCCGTGGGCTACTGCTTCATTGAGAAGAAGAGTCTTCCCTGTCTGCTCATGGATGATGCCACCACTTTGGAGCTGCGTCAACAGCATTTCCAAAGTGTCCTCCGCTTCCTGCTCTGCAGGGGCTGGCAGGCATGTGCCATCAACACTCTCATCATCTAATACTTCTTCCCCTTCTCCTTCTTGCAATTCCAATACACTTTCAATGCTTTCGCTTTGTCTCTCTGCTTCTCCCACCTCTCCATTTTCATGGAGCCCAATCTCCTCTCCTCCCAGCATGCCATTCTCAACTCTTTCCTCGTTCGGCAAATAAATCTCCCTGACATCTTCTGCCTCTAGTTCAGGTTCCTCCACACCCTTAGATCTCTCTGCCATGACTTCCAGTCTCTCTCTGCTTTCTGAAACACCCATCGAGATGCAGATTTCGCTTTTCACCACAACTGTCCCACCTCCCGATGCCCTCTTCTGATCTTCGATGCTTTCCATCCCATCTACTGTAGCAAGCTTGGACTCTTCTTCTACCTCGATCATCATTTCCTCTGTTTCTCTCAGTCCACTGTCAAGGTCACCGGGACGTCCCGGCATTGATAATTTTACCTCAAGTTTTGCCTTGTTTGTAGAAGCAGCCTGCTGTCTCCCAAGCTCAGCATCACTTTCAGTCTTGATGACAGCCTGTTCGGTGTAAATCTGCTTTTGTTCCTCCATGAGCAGGATATCCTCTTCATCCTCTAACAGAAGGCTTTCAGGTCCCATCACCACCTCCCCATTCTCCAAAGCAGCTCTGGGTGGTAGGACCTTTTCACTTTCTTCTTTTGAAGGGGCAAACTGGAACTCAAGCTGCTGCAAAGCCAAGCCATTGCAAGGCTCTCTTTCAAGAGCTGCATCTGCCTTTGTCTCCTCAAAGTCTTCGCTCTCTTCCAACACATGTGCACTGGATCCATTTTCCTGTGTTTGGATGAGGGCTTTAGTGAGATTGTTCAGCTCTCCATCTACTAAGAGCAGCTTCTGGCCATCGTGGATGTTGATGTAGCTGTGGGTCATCAAGTGGAACATCAGCCTTTCATCCTCACTCCTCAGCAGAGGGTCACTTTGCTCTTTGTGACTTGTGGGACTCCTTCCAGGAGAGCTCTGGCCGTGCCTGCTTCTGCTTGGAGAGCCAGCGAGCTGCACGTTGGCCATGATGTCAGGTATGACGGTTGACTGCAGCTTCTTGGCCACATCTCTCTCCAAGATGCCATGTTCAACTGCTTTCTTCCAGGACATCACCTCAGTGGTTTCTGGTATAAAGACAGCCTTAATGAGTTGCCTCTTGCTGAGAATCTTGTGAACCAGCTCTGTAGACAGGATTCCTTGCTCTAAAGCATCTGCAACCGGGATGATCTCCCCCGTCTCTGGCCACAGGAGCCCCATGAAGGACCAGAGGGATTCCAAGACCACCAGTGCAATCCTTGGTGCTACCAACTCTTTCCTTACAGCTTCATCAATGGTCAGTCTCTCTCCCATGACAGTGTCGATGATGCCACCCGTCTGAAGCTGCCGGATAAGAAGTGTGCAGGCCAAATCCTGGTCAATTAAATTATGTCTCACAGCCTCGTCCACAGTCAGCCTGTGCCCTGTCCTGGGGTCAACAATCCCACCAGCAAAGAGCTGGGCTTCCAACAACCTGACCGTTACCTGCCTGTCTATCAGCCCTTCCTGGACGGCACGGAAAATGCTGACTTTTCGGCCTGATGTCAAGCTCACCATCCCCCCCGCCAGCTGCTTGACTGGGAGCAGCCTCAGCCCAGTCTCTTGGTGGAGGATGCATCGGTGCATGAGCTCAGGCAGACTGATTTTCTCAGCCGTGTTGGGGTCAATCAACTCCTTGCCGCTCTCCAGGTGAGAGAGAAGCCTGGAATAAAGCTGGGGGGTAAGGAGCCTTTCCTGCATCGCTGTCTCCATGCTGATTCTGCCCTGCTGGGCTTTAAAGCCCCCGGTGACAAGCTCAGCTTCAAGGATCTTTAGCCCAATGCTCTCACTGATCCTCCCCTCTTCCATCGCAGCAACGACGGGTAGGAGCTGCCTCCCTTCACATCTGACTTCTTCCACCCGATGGAGAGCATCCTTCAACTCCTGCAGCACCTGGAACATCCTGAGATCAATGACGTTTCTTGCCAGAGCTTTCTCCAAGGAGAGTTTCTCGTTGGTCTCTGGAACTACTAAGTCAGATGTGATAACCTGGGCCTCCAGGAGGACGAGGCCAGTGTCCTGATCTATAAGACCTCTCTGCATGGCACCAAAGACAGGAAATATCTCTACCGTGCCAAGATCGATCACTCCTGCCACTGCTTCGCTGCCCTAGAACAGAAAGAGAAGGAAAAGAATTAGATGAAAATTGAGAGTTGTCAGCACTCAGACGGTGTGAGGCCCAGGGAGGTCTCAGTTTAAAAAAAAAAAAAGTTTAAAAACCCTAAACAGGCTAGAAAGTGAGTCCCAAAGTGTTTGAAATGCAACTCCAAAGGCATCACAGCACGCAAATCGGTGCCTTTGCTAGCTTGCACGTTGCCAGCAAGTTTTAATGCTCCTCTAGTCCATCACCCAGGGCAGCACCAAGATGCTCCCGACATCCACCGACAGTAACGCAGCAAAGCGGCAAGCAGCAAAACCCAGGAGTGCTTCTAGTGCTCCACGGAGAAACAGAGGGAAGGAGACCAACAAGCACACCAAAGCCGTTCAGCAACTCCAAGAAGTAAAGACAACACAAATCCCACTGTGTACTCAGAGGAGAAAAAAATACCCCAAAACCATCCACTTCAGGGTATTTAGGAACCTCTCCCAGCACAGTTCCCACCCTGACTCCTGCCATGCTTTACATCCTGCACTTCCCCAAGCAGATCTCAAGTGCCAGGAGAGCCAGGGGACACCACAGGGCCCCATGCCATGGAGCAGCTCCCCAGCCACCCGGAGCAGCCATGCGTTAGGGCAGGAGCGCTGCATGCGGGGCAGCCCCCTGAGCACGGCCACCAGCACCTGCTCCGCCCCAAACGGCACCTCTGAGTCACCATGCTCTTCAAACAGGGGGAGAAACCTAAGAAGTCGGAGGTCCCAGCATGGAAACAGTGACAGAATCACAGAATCATGTGGGGTTGGAAGGGACCTCTGGAGATCATCTAGTCCAACCCCCTGCCAAAGCAGGTCCACCCAGAGCAGGTCGCACAGGAATGTGTCAGGGTGGGGTTTGAATGTCTCCAGAGAAGGAGACTCCACCACCTCCCTGGGCAGCCTCCCAGCAGACTGGGAACAGATCATTTACTTTGGTGTTTCTGGACCAAACAGTTCTCTTCTTGCTGGTATCCCCAGAGGTAGGGTAATAATTAAGAGGATACAGAGTAATGGCTCTTTGGACGTCCAAAACACAAATATCTTTGGATGTCTGGGCTTCTCCCGCTCCCACCAGTTGGGTATAGGGTTGGCCCAAGCACTAGAAGAATTTTGTGGGGATAGGGAGGAGGGAATCTGGATTGTGGAATTAATTCCTTTTGCATCCCCAAGACCTTCAGATTTTATTTTTTTTTCCAATCAGTGAGACTAACAGCATGGCTGGAGGCATTTGTGGCGGTGGCACAGCTCGCTTTCAGGCCCAGCAGAGGATGCAGCCTCCACCACGCTGGTCTGCAGGTCCTCTCCACTGCCTTCTGCTGGAAAAACCTATGCTCTCCACCACCACCACCAGCCTCAAGCATGCACGTTCGGAGATGAACAAGCCGTGGAAAGACAGAGAAGAGGAAAGGGAGAAAAAAGGGGAAGATAAAAAAAAAGCAGATGGGAGAGAAGGAGGTGTGGGGGGTGGGGTGTAAAAGGCTTTTACTTACCCGAGTTGCAGGGTGTGCCTTGAGCAGTTAAAGACAGAGCCTTATGGAGCAGTTCAGCCGTATCACACACAGTGTAAAGCTTGGTGTTAGCGTCCAGCATGCGACTGTTTTGTTTGCAAAAAAGAACCCCCCCAACACAGGTCGTCCTCTTTCACTTTGCATGTTTGGTTTGTTTAAATCCCGGAGGGTTAGTTAAAACTTGTAAGCAAGGATGTCAGTTAATCTTAAAAACAGTTGACATGAAACACAAACTGTACAGGGACACATCATGCTCAATTTAGCGCGTTCTGCTTTGCATTTTTGTCTTTCCTAACTTCTCTCTGACAGTTGGATGTTTCCAGCAAGCAAATGTTAAAGAGTTCCTCATGCTCCCTCTACAGTGAAGCAACTGCACCGCACGAGAGCCGCAGGGATCATCTCGTAGACGAGGATCTACACGAAGCCCCACTGCGATCTCTCGTTTTCTTACCTGGGCTTCGAGAGCGTGAGTGAAAACTGTCCTAGCCCCAGCCCCAAAGCGCGCTCACCCTGCACAAAAACAGCCTGGCAAGCCCCAGGAGGGGTAATTTTCCTGCCCAGGAGGGGTAATTTTCCTGCCCAGGAGGGAGGAAAAGGGAAAGGAAAAAACATCCTTTCCACGGGCAGGCTGCTCTCAGCTGCTCTCCTGGTAGCAGCAAAAGAAGCATCATCGAAGCCATGATGGCTTAGCAGCCGCTAACGAGCCAGTTTGCTCATCGAAAGCTTTCTGCTGCCAGCAAGAGGGCTAACGGGCTCGCAAGAGAAAGCGTTTACCGCTCTGAGACATGTGCTACAAAGTCCAATTTGGAGAAAGACACCATATGTTTAGGTGAAAGCTGGACAGGCAGATTTCAAACAAGCAGCCCCGTCGCCCTCTCCCTGTGAGCAGCTCGAACAGGGCTTCACTCACAGACCCAAGAGCCAAAACCAGTGTCACATGTCCAGATCTGAGCAGGCCATTGCTTCAGAGTACAGGGAGCCAGCAAGCAAACACACAAATATATCCATCGACACATGTATATACATTGATATAACACGTACACGTATATCTATGAATGACTGAAGACAGCTCATAACAGAGGCAATAAGGATGCGCTTTCAGCCCTCCCTACCCAGCGACACAAGGAGGTGGACCGATGGGAGCACTGGTGGATGTGAACAGGGGTTGGGACCAGCTACAGGCCTGAAGGTCTCCTGGGTCAGCTGAGGGCCTGGGCGACGTGGTCGCCTTCCAGTGGGGAGGGCATCTTCATTCAGCCAGAGCTGAGCCAAAGCTCTCGCCAGACTCTGAGATACACCAGACCTCAAGGGCAAACACCCATCTGCAGGAACCCACCTCCTCGTGTCTCCTGCACGCAGGAAGCCTGTGAGACGGAGCCCTCTGTGGTTAAAGCACCAAGAGGACCTTCCTCAGAGGGCACAGATTTGCTAAGGGGACCGTTTCTAGGACAAAGGTCCATCTACCTCCTTGCTCACCACGTCAACAAGCCATCCCTGGTGCCCAGGGCAGAGCTCTGATGACAACCATTGCCAAGGACAACTCTCCCGTTGACCTTGAAGGCTCCTGCTTGGCCTCCAGAGACCACCTCAGCCTGGATGCTCTGGGTGACACATGGATGGAAGAGAAGGGAAAGTGACCACATGCAAATAAGAAAGTCGACGGGCTGTGAGTGGCTGGTGGCCATGAGACGTACAACCAAGGAAAACCTTCTCCACACCCTGAGGAGGTCCCTGTGTCTGTGCAGCCACAGGACTGAGTGGGGACCAGTACCTTGTGCTCTGTCTCCTGAGCCAGCTGGCTCTGGAGCTGCTGTAGCTGCTCCGTGGAGTCGCTGCAGAGCGCCTGGTAGGTCTCCTTCAGATCACCGATCTGAGCAGAAATCTGTTCTTTCTCCGGATGGGAAAGCCTGCGAGGGGAAGGGGAAAGCTCTCAGGGAAATGCACAAACGAGCTCCCAGCCCCGCAGAACTCCTGTGCTCTTCTGGGGAAGGAAAAGGCCAAAGCCACCACGAGTCCCCTCTTCCCACTTGCCCGGCTCTGCTAAACCCAGCAAGGGAAACTGTGCTCAGCAAACGGGCATTGGAACACCCCGATCCCCAAATACACAGGGCTGGATTACTGCTGAAGGGGGTTAATATTTGCCCCAACAGCACAAATGGGTTGCATGTTTCACAGCTCTTGTTGCAAATGAGACAAAAAAAGACACTTTTCACATGCAGCTCATCACTGTTTTGAACAGGAGTGGGGCACTGGACCCCAGGGATGCCCCCGGTGCCACCTCTAAGGTAACTCATCTCCCCCCACCATTCCCCCCTGCCCGACCCCTCCTCCCACTCACTTGTGGCTGTGTTTCGCCAGGAAGATTTGTGAAGTTTTGATGGCCTCAGAGATCTGTTCCTTCTTGGCAGCCAGCTCCTCATTCAGGGCCTGTCGGGGAAAAAAAAGAGAAAGAAAGAAGCTTAATTCAACTGTGAAAAAAGAGCAGAAGTAAACAAACTGCTTGAGGGTTGCCCCCAGTTCACCTGCTGCTCCGAGATGGATTTCTCGATGTCACCCAGCTCTCTGCTCCCGGCAGCAGCCGTCCTGCCTTGCACGCTCTGCTTCACACCCAGGGCCCAGCCCAGGAGCTCCTTCACCTTGTCCACGTGCTCCTGCTTCTCCTCCTCCACCACTTTCTGCAGAGAGAGGTGGGAGGAAGATAAACATGTCAACGGGGTCCCAGATTTCATCAAGGGGGAGAAGTTCTCAGGAGCAACCCCCCCGAGAAGGACAAGGAACTGCTGGAGAGGGTACAGCAGAGGCTACAAAGATTATGAGGGGCCTGGAGCATCTCCCTTACGAGGAGAGGCTGAGGGACTTGGGGCTTTTTAGTCTGGAGAAGAGAAGGCTGAGGGGGGATCTGGTCAATGCTTGTGAATACTTAAAGGGTGGGTGTCACGAGGATGGGGCCAGTCTTTCCTCATTGGTGCCCAGGGACAGGACAAGAGGAAATGGGCACAAACTTGAAGATAAGAAGTTCTACCTAAACATGAGGAGGAACTTCTTTCCTGTGAGGGTGGCAGAGCCCTGGAACAGGCTTCTCAGGGAGGTGGTGGAGTCTCCTTCTCTGGACACATTCAAACCCCACCTGGACACGTTCCTGTGGGACCTGCTCTGGGTGGCCCTGCTTTGGCAGGGGGTTGGACTGGGTGATCTCCAGAGGTCCCATCCAACCCCATGTGATTCTGAGATGTAACCTCACCATGGAGCAGCGTCTGTGGGGGTGCCGGGAAATGATCCTACATGTTTCGAATGGAGCTCAGCTCCATGTAACACCCTTACCTCCTCCTCCTCCAGCCGCCGGAGAGCATCGCTGATGTACTTCACGTGCTGCGTGGTCAACGTCACCAGAGCCGTGTAGCGAGTCCGCAAATCCATGAACTGCGAAAGGAAAGGGGGAAACGGGGCGCATCAGTCACGACTCGCGGATGCGGAGCGACGTACTTTACAGTACATGACAGGGATGGCACCATCTCTCACTTGGGAAGCCCCCCAGGCACCTCGCAGACCCTGTAGGGCACCAACGCAATGCAGCGAGTCTGACGGGGAGGGTTGTGGCCACACACGGCATGCTGCACAACACTGGAGCGAGGGGGAGACTCCGGTCATGGACACTGGGGTGGATGCTCAACTCTTAACAAAGAGGGCTACCAGGATCTTTAATATCCACACGGAGCAGACAGGACCTCGGGTCCCTAAAGGTCTCATCCCAAAGATCCACACACAGTAACACTGCCATGGCGCTCCACTTATTTACCTCGCAAGGCTGAAGGGCTGAGCCGACCCCGCTGGATTTCACCCAGGGGTTCCCAGGAGTCCAGCTATTTCATACCTGGTGCCTTAGAGCACTAAGCCATCCTCTCTGGCTATTGGAAAAAACAGCGAGGGTGGAAACTTTATTTATACAGGAGAGTTCAGCAGAAAGGAGCTCGTTTCAGAGGCTGCTTGGTAGTTTGCTCAGCGTGGAAGAAACCCCACCACCCCGGCACGATTTCTCTCTCCCTCCCTCTCTCCCTGGCCAGGGCGGACAGGCAGCCGCGCTCCTACCTCCTGCGTGATGGCATCCGAGGACGACAGCATGCGCCGGCGCTTCATGGGGGACTTCTGCTGCGACTCGACGAACGCCCTGTATGTCATCAGCTGCAGCTCGTAGTCCTGCGAAGGCAACCGGGGTTGGGGGGAGAGACATGAAGCATGGGAGACACACTGTGCTGGGGGTGTTTCTGCCCCCACCAGCCTTATCTAGGTGCCGGAAGGGACCAGCGTCTGCACCCCAGGTAAGCAACCCCGCTTTGGGACAACAGTACCTTGACAGCAGCCGAGTATTGCTGGGAGAATTTCTGACACTGGTCCAGTTTGGCTTGATTTTTCTCGATTTCTGCAGCCAAAGCCTTCAAGGAAATTCATAGCAAAAAAACTGTTGTCAGGATGTCTGCCACGGGTGAAGCGAGCTGAATTTCAGTCCCCATCCCTTGCTTTTTGGGTAAAGCCTTTATACTTTTCCATTTTTAATGCAAGGCCCCATCTCCACCTCAAGCTAAACAGAGTTTCTCCACTTCCCAGGTACCCAGCTGACGTCTGGAGCCTCTTCCCCACCGTCTTTTGTATTTTCAAGATCACGGATGAAAAGATTTTAGTAAAAGAAAGGACACGGTCACTGCAGCAGCATCACGAGGTCCTGCCTCACCGTTTGCTGGCTCAGCTGCTCCGACAGCACCCGGCTGTCCTCCGCCTGCCCGGGCTTCATCAGCTCCTGCTGGACTGTGATCTCCTCGATCCACTGGATTAGGGCACTGTGGCACTGCCGGTAATCACTCAGCACCTCCTGGATGCTCTCCAGCTCCGCGTGGCTGAGAGAAGAACCAAGACAAGTAAGAGGAGGGTGAAACCCCACTATAGTCTATTAGGGATATCCCAGCCAGCGGCAGGAATCCCAGCTGGAAAAATATCGCTGCTAAGAAGCCTGATCCAAGCTCTCAGCTGAAGTGTGAAAGTTAAAGCCGCGAAAGGAGGCAGGAGGCTTCTCACCGGGTCTCAATCTGGGCGCAGACGTGCTGCCAGCGGTCCCACAGCTGGGTTCCCTTCTCCTGGTAGCGCTCCAGGTCGATGCTGCGCTCCTGCCGCAGACGGTAGAGCTGCTCTCCCACTGCCTTCGCCTTCGCCATCTCCTCCTCCAGGGTGGAGAAGACGGAGCTCTTGTCCTTCACCTCCCCGAGCCATTGCTGCAAAACCAGCAAGAGAGAGAACCGATTCAGTGTCACTGAAAGCAAAAGGCAACTTAAACTCCAAGATGCCCTCCTGCCTGGAGCTGACAAGCCTGAGAAGGGTTTATCTTCCCTTTCTCCTTAATCTGCAAAGAACTGGCTGATTATAGGGGGTGAAAAATGGAGGGGAATCATGTTCCCAGCTTGGAGCAAGTCGGTTTGGCTCAGCTCCTGTCCTAAAGCAACAGCACATGTAGATGCCAAGGTACTCACATGAGCCCTACAAGAGAGAGCACAAGCCACAGTGGCTTTTTGACCTTCACAAAGCACTAAGGGGTCACATAAGGAGCACCAAATCCTCCCAGCAGCTATACCGAGGCAAGAAAAATGGCATGGAATGCAAATCAGCAGAGAAAGGGAAGGGCCCTGCTTGACAAACACCAAAGCATTGGTCGTTTTCTGCTTGTCCACCTCAGGATGGGACCAGCACCAACCTGCAACGCCGCTCGGTGAGACTGAATAGCTGCCAGGTCGGCAGGAACTGCCTCCTCTTGGCTCAGCTTAACCTCATACCCTTTGACCAGAGACTCTGCTCCTTGGGTGTTACGGATAATGACATCAACCGTCTTCAACCTGGCAAATCAAACAGAGGCAGTGTGATGAAGAACAGCCCAGGAAGGACATGGAACTGTTGGAGCGTGGTCAGAGGAGGCCACAGAGATACTGCGAGGGCTGGAGCCCCTCTGATGTGAGGGGGGGCTGAGCCTGGAGAAGGCTCCAGGGAGACCTTGGAGCCCCTTCCAGTCCCTAAAGGGGCTCCAGGAAAGCTGGGGAGGGACTCTTCATCAGGGAGGGGAGCCATAGGACGAGGGGGAAGGGTTTTAAATTAAAAGAGGGGAGACGGAGATGACATCTCAGGAAGAAATTCTTTGCTGTGAGGGTGGTGAGAGCCTGGCCCAGGTTGCCCAGAGAAGCTGTGGCTGCCCCATCCCTGGAGGGGTTCAACGCCAGGTTGAACAGGGCTTTGAGGAACCTGGTCTGGTGGGAGGTGTCCGGGCCCAGGGCAGGGGGTAGGACTTGACCGGCTTTAAGGTCCCTTCCAACCCAAAACGTTCTATGATTCTATAGTGTGAGGTGTGTTAGAGGCCAGAAGAAGGGTCTTTAGCAGAATCAGGCAGATACAAAAAGAGTATTTGGGAACAGAGGCACATCCAACTCACTTGTCCAGGTAGATGGAAGACAGTCCGTACATCTGGTCCATCTTGTTCACCACCAAGTCAAGCTCCGAGCGCAGGTGGGGGGTGCTGGACCCTGCGGGCGCCTTGTCAAGGAAGCTGCAGCACGTCTCCGAGATGAACCTCAGGTCCAACTGCAGCCGCTGCAGATCCTCCTGCATGCGCTACAGGAAGAAGGGAAAGAACATGAAAGGAGAGCCCAAGCAGGTGGAGGAAAAGCAAAGGATTGCCCTTGGCAAAGGAGATGGTATGAAACGAAGCAGGGAGCCCACCTGGAGAGGGTTCCTGCTGCCTTCTGTGCAGCGAGACCCCCTTGAACCTCATGCAATCACACACCCAGAACCTACACATTCACCCTGGCGAAGTTGAAAGCTATTTTTGGCACACGCTAAAACCCAGCAACCATCAGCTCCCTCCCCTCCGCATCTCACAGCAGCAGGACTGACCTCCTGCTCCGCAATGCGGATGGTGTTTTCCTGGATGGTATCACCATCTGCTCGGGCGCTGCTTGGGGACTGGATTCGGCTCACAAGCCTCTGCTCACACTCCTCCAGGCGCAGACGGATATTCTTCAGCTCGGAGAGGTACGTCCTGGCAACGGTCTCATCCTTGTCTTCTGTGAGTCACAGACAAACCAGAAGAGCAGCTCAAACAACCCTGGTCGGTACCTGCCCGAGACAGGACCTGCCAGGATCCCTGGAGCCAAGTGCAGTGTCGCGCTGACACCGAGGCACTGGGGTCTCTGCTCAGACGGAAAACAAGTTAATCAAATAATCTCATTCAAACGCAGCTTATAATGAGCCCAGCCACAGGGCACACCGCATGATGAAGCTGGAGTCCCCGGTCTTAGCAGGGACTCGGTCCTGCTGTGTCACGCTGGGAGCCATCCCCTGCTCTGAAGAGTGGGACTGCGACTGCTACATCTCTTCTCTTAAAGATTAAATGCTCAGAATGCATTCTAAAGACTAAACCCATCTCCAACACTGTTTGTAAGAGGACTCAGCAGTTAAGCTGAAGCGGCAAAGCCAAGCCCTCTCTGCAGGAACATCGCTGGACAAAAGCTGAACCTTTGAATGGATGGAGAAAGAAGGAGAGCAGCTGCTCACACCATCAACTAGCTAGCTCAGGAAAAAAAGAAGAAAGAAAACTAATCCATCCCATAAATCCTCTGTTTATGAGTCCCCATAGCTCCTGGTTAATCCATCAGCCCTTTGAAGCTCACCGTTCTCCATGGACTCCAGCAGCTGCCGGATGTGTTCCTTGGAAGACTCCACTTCCTCCTCCAGGCGCAGCCGGTCCGACACTGAGAAGAGCTCCGAGTCCCGGCTGTCCTGCAGGAAGTCCTCGTAGTGCACCTGGAGGCTCTTCAGGGCTTGCTGGCACTCTCCTTGTGCCAAGGACCTGAGCTGCAAGTGGAAAAGCAGCATATTGAACCACTGGGAACAACTTCCTACGCATCACCTGAAGCCACCCTTAATCACCTTCGCTTGCCAAATGAGTATTTCCTCTTTAGAGGAGAGGACGAGTTCCCCTGTATCAGCCTCACGCCTCCCTCCAGCCTTGCTCACTGCTTAATGAAACGTTAAGTCCTCACTCTCTTACTTCAGCTCAGCAGAGAACTGCTGATGCTCTTTTTATTGAGAAGAACTGCAATTATTCTGCACAGAACCCCCAAGCTCAGGTTTTCCCACTGTTCAAGGCACAAAGACCCCCGACTTCCTCAACCTTGCAGTCTCTGGTCTTCCTGTTAACACTTCCCTTCCTCCTCAGCCACATGAAGAAGCCCAGACGAGTAAGGCAGCGCCGGAGCAGAGAAATTCCCACCATACCTTTTCCATGCTGAAGCTTTGCACCAGGGCTATGTCCTTCTGCAGGTAATTCCAGGAGATGAGGCTCTTCGTGTTCATGTGGAGCTGGTGCCAGAGAGCCATCACTTTCTGGTACAACTGTTCGACCCTGCGAGGGGAAGGAGCAGACTGATCAGCTCCTGACCTCCCCAGCGCGCTCAGCCCTCACCCTGTTGATCCACCAGCCATCGTCACCAGCCAGTAGCCCATCAAGGTAGTGATCCCAGCCCAGCTCCTGCCACCCAGTGCCAAAGGTCCCTGGAGGGATCCCTCCTCCCAAATCATCCTTTTCTCTTTCGCAAGTTGCTACAGCACTCGCCAAGATGGAGTTTGCACTTGTACAACAATGGATTCCTTCCCTCACCCCAAATTATCTGTGCCACCCCCTCCTGTTCCTCCACCCCAGCTCCTCTCCCATACCCACCCACCCCAGATCTGTCCCCTCCCGTGCCACCAAACCCCTGCCGTTGCACCTTTGGGACTCCCCGGCAGCAGAGACCAGCAAGTTACCTGTTGGCCGTATCGATGGCCTCTTTGTTGGGCGGGGGGATCAGGAAGCAGACAGAAGGCACCATGGCCTCGTTCCCCGTGGGACTGATCACCTTCCACTTGGTCCTCTGGGAATTGTCCTCCAGCACGCACTCGTCGTTCCGGCAGATGGTGATCTGCAACACCACCCAACCCATCAGAAACCAGCAGCACATGCCTGCCCTTGCTGCCAGCCCCCTTCCTGGGGGTGAGCTGGCTTCCGTAATTACATAGCTATATATATTTTAATCAAGCAACAGCCTGGCATAGTGCCAAGGAGTGCAGCACGCTCATGTCTGGAGAGGAAGGGACGAGGAAGTTGAACGGAGCTGGCTACCACCACCCACATGCTGATTTGGCTGAGGCTTGATGAAGCCCATCCTCCTTGAGGAAAAGAACTTTAACTCCAGCCCAGAATAAATCTGAGACATGGAAATCTGCTCCAGAAAAAACAGCCACGCTACTTCCCTCCTCCTGTCTTCCCACTCCGTTCCCGCTCTCCATCAACCGACACCACGGAGCTCACCCTGAACCATCATAGGCCTCACTCTCCTGCCTCGTCCCCACCTTCCCTTTCAAAGTGACCCCCCTTCCAGCCCTCACCTCGATCTGCCGATAGTCACAAACAGCCTTGATAGGGATCGTGCTCTTCACGAGGTGCTCTGGGTTCCTGGGCCGGAGCTGAACGATGGTTTTGGACCGTCCCACCAGGCTGGCAACGGAGCTCTTTGACTGAATGAGCTGCTCCTTCTCATCCTGGCAGAATGAAGAAGGACGGAGGGGTTGCTGGTGGCAGGGGAGAGGAGGTGTCTCCCAGGCATCTCGGCACCCCCCCAACCCCAACACTGATCTGCAAGAACTACACTGGGATCACAAGGGCTGAACAAAACACATCAGGAAGATCCTCCTGCCCTAACGGATGGGAAGAAGGGTGAGGAGAGATGGGATGGGAGATCTGATGTCCAGGCAGGGGTGGGACCTCTCCACTACTACTCCCACCGCCCTGCAAAGCTGCATGCACACCTCTGGCTCTTTTGCTGCTAGGACAAGATAACATTTACTTCCAAAAGGGAAAAAAAAACAACACAGTGTACACCAAAATTAAAGTCCCAGGAGGTGTAAGGGACCAAGAACAGGACAAGCTCCAACCCAAAGCCAGGGACATTTAGTTGTCTGGAGGAGAGACCACAGAAGCATGCTCTCTGTCCTGAAGCGAAGGATGAAGGCACGTTTAAATTAGTGGCTGGAATGGGGAGAGGATGAATTATGCGGATAAAACATCTCAGGAGAAGGGCCCAGTGGTGGAGTGATCGCACAGGTCTCGGGGTTTGGGGAGAAATCTGCCAGCTGGATGAAGATGCTGCATAATTGATTGCCACAGGTCCCTGCTGGGTTCGGTGACGGGGACAACCTGGGGCGGGAGGTGTGGGGGGGTGCTGGTGGCAAAGGTGTCCCGGAACAGCCCCCGGCACTGATGGAGACGTGTGTGGATCACGACATTGGCAGCTGGTGTGATTAGTGGCAGCTCAGCCCCTTCTGGCTGCAAAAGTTTAGAAAGGGTCCCAAAAAAATGTTCTCCCTCATGCTCGGTACTCTGGGGATCGGTTAGTGAGCTAATGACAGCGGAGGGTAATTTGATGGTAAAAAATAAAAGAAAAAATAAAAGAATAAAATGATTAAATAAACTACCTGTGCCTGTCCCAGGGAGCATGATTGGAAGAAATACAACTTTAACTTATTAGGTCAGAAAGAGTAATATTGCTAAGCTCAGGGCAGCTGCCCCAGCCCTGAGATCATGGCCACTCTCCGCCTGCCCGGACGAGCCTCTCCCACCCCAGACAGTGTCTGCCAGACTCCTGGTGCCACAGCGCTCACAAATACAGACCCCAGGAGCCCAGTGGGCTGCTCCCTGTCCTGGTAGCACCAGAGGACAGACCAGGATGACGCCGAGACCAAGACAGAGAGGATGGGACCCCCCAGGAGATAAGACAGTGAGCCCTAAGCCCAGCTGATGCACTCATCGTGAACACCCAGTAACAGCATCCCAGCTTCACTGGGGACACACTGGAGATCAGTGGTGTGCCCTAAGAGCACAGCCAAAGCAGCCACCTTCCTCCACAAACTCAAATGTCACCTCCTGGCACTTCCACCAGCAGCTCAGCGATTAACCCACAGCCCAAATCCTCCCCCCGTCCCCTGTTCTAAACACCATCTGACTCTTTGGTTCCATGGGTTTTGGTTTTAGGTTGGTTCTAGGTTTTTTCAGGCCAATTCTGACAATGAGATCAGGGCACAATCGCCCATCGCCTGCTCCCTGTGATGCCGTGGCTAAGCCAGGCCACGTGTTCAGAGATCAGCGCTGCCGAGCCCCCGAGCCCCCTGTCCCCGCCGCAGCCCTGGCTCTCCCCCAACCGGCACAGTGCGATGGATTAACACAGGATTTGGTCTGGATAAAGAGTAGGCATTTCTCCACATCCCATTGCGCTCCCAGCAATCCCAAGAGCAGAAACAGGAGAGTCCTACGGGTCTGCGTGACACCTCCATCAGCAAAACACGACCGGCTTCACGCAGACTGGGATGATGGGCACCAATGGGGAAAGACCAGCTGAAATGTTTTATTTTTTCCCCATCTCAAGCTATGAGCTTGCACAGACACCACACGCCGCCTGCTCTTCACCCCAAGGCCAGTGTCGCTAATCAACAGCGACCCTGTAACAACCGGGATCTGGCTACCACAGGCCACGTTACACCCTGCGCCCCCTGGCCACATACAAACCCATGCAGCAGCTCCAAGGAAAAGCAGAACATTGACCAAGATGGAGAACCAAACCACAACACATGAAACTGTGTTGTTGCAGGAATAAAATAAGCCCAGTTTACCCTGGGAAGCAAGAGGTGCCCCAAAGCAATGCTGCTGGACCAGAGCAAGAAGGCCACCCGTCGCCCAGCCTAGGGTGGTAGGGATGTCGAAGAACCCACCATGGAGTCCTGCAGCAGGTCCTCCAGCCGCGTCAGGCTCGTATTGTGGTCACAAGAATACTTCCTTTTGATGGAGTCCTGCAGGTTGCGCAGGTAGGTCTCTGACTCCCGGGCATCGCTGAAGAACTGCAAAGGCAAAGAGGCACGAGTCCACCGAGCAGTCAGCAGCCCATGGCAGGCAAGGGACCACCCCAGCATCTCAACACGAGGAAAAATTTCTTGAGGGGCCCAAGGCCCTGGAACAGGCTGCCCAGAGAAGCTGTGGAGTCTCCTTCGAACCCCGCCTAGATGTGATCCTTTCCAACCTGCTCTGGGTGACCCTGCTCTGGGAGGGGGTTGGACTAGATGGTCTCTTGAGGTCCCTTCCAACCCTGACCACTCTTGATTCTGTGATCTCAACCAGCAGCTCCCAACACTACTCTGGCCTTAGGGCTGCAAGGGCAGTGAGCGTCCCACATGGATGGCCAGAACTGCAAGGAAGATGATCCCTGTGGCTCTAGTGAGACACCCCCAGAGAGCAGCTAAGGAGAAAGAGATGATTCAGAGGGCTGGAGCATCTCTCCTATGAAGACAGGCTGAGACAGTTGGGGATGTTCAGGCTGGAGAAGAGAAGGCTCCAGAGAGACCTTACAGTAGCCTTCCAGTCCCTAAATGGGGCCTGTAGGAGACATGGGAAGGACTCTTTATGAGGGAGAGAAGTGATAGGATGAGGGGAAACGTTTTTAAACTGAAAGAGGGGAGATTTAGATTGGATACTAAGAACAAATTCTTTGCTGTGAGGGTGGTGAGAGCCTGGCCCAGGTTGCCCAGAGAAGCTGTGGCTGCCCCACCCCTGGAGGGGTTCAAGGCCAGGTTGGAGGGGGCTTGGAGCAACCTGGTCTGGTGGGAGGTGTCCCTGGCCAGGGCAGGGGGTGGCACTGGCGGGTCTTTAAGGTCCCTTCCAACTTGAACCATCCTGTGATTCTACGATTCAGGAGAAAGCAGCCCCCATGAGCACCACAAATCCTTCCCTCCCTCTCCCTCAAAGAGAGCAGCAGTGTATGAAGCTCATCCAGCAGGACACAGTGGATGGTGACTGGGGAAATTTGGGTTGCCCCTCCCAAGTACCTGGAAATAGGCGGCATTCTCCTTCACGTGCTGTTCCACGCACAGGCAGAGCTGCTTGATCCACTGCCACTGAGTCTGCACAGCAGCGCTGTAGGCCTGAGGAACACAACACACCCAACGGCAATGAGTAACGAGCATTTACCAGCCGGGAGGGTCAGAGGAAGGACACAGCTACAGCTGGAGAGATGTGCATCAATGCGCAAGATCTGGCTGCAGCCAGGAGCCAGACACAGACACGAAGAGGAGGAGGTGCCAGACCCTGGGCCGGCGATCCAGGGGCTGTGGTAGGCACAGGTTGGATTTCTCCCACCCTAGAGAGAAACACCAGGGAGAAACACATCCCCATAGCCCTTTGCTTCATCACCATGCTTTTCCTGCGAGCCTGGAGAACTCCAAGGCAGCCAAGGCCATTCCCTGCATCACCTCACTGCAGGAAAGGCTCATGCTCTGGACAAGCCTATCTGTGTCTTAATTTGAGGTAGGGATTATTTGGGAATGGCCTCGAGCTTCTCCTTGCATTCCCCAGAATAAAACAGCTCTATCGCTGCACTGATGTTCTTCTACCACCAAAAAAACCTCACGTTATCAGCCCTGGCTGCCCATAAGGGCACCCTAGGGTGGGACAGCAAGTTTTCCCATCCCAGGTGAGAAGATTTGCTGCCGGCTGATTCCTGGGGCTCCTCCCAGCTCCTCCGTGTGTCCACTCACCTCTACAGTCTGCTTGGCCGGGTGGTTCTCCAGGGACAGCAGCTCGGCTGTGTCTTGGAGGGAACGGAAGATGTCCTGCTTCTCCTCCAGCTCCGTCGTCAGCTCCTGCAGGAAGGACACAAGCAAAGTCTACGTCTCAGCTACAGGAAGCAGCCTCCCTCGGACCAGGTGTCCCACAAACACAACGAGCAGCACGGGAGCATGGCCATAAATACCAGCAGGTCCCCGGGAAACCAGCACAGCTGGTGGGAGCACCACAGCCCATTCCCATCAGGAATCCTGCCTCCTGTGCACCAAACACATGGGGCAGATGTGGCATGGACACTGGAAACCCACCCAGGGACCTCCTGAGTTCCAGACAGTGCGATTGGGGAAAGACAGCAATTTATTTACACCGCTTTAAAGAGGAATCAGTTTTCCTCTTTAGCTCAGATTATTTTTTTTTTCCCCATGCTGGTTAAAGATGCCTTTAGTTCCAAATCATGCAAACATCATGCATCTTTTGTTGCCTTTTTGACTGAAACTCAACCGAACAAAGACTTTTTTGCACTTTCTGCTCTAAGGAGAGCCTTTTCATCAGCTGCGCTCGTGAGCTACAAGCTCAGTGACTTGGGAGGGACCATCCAACCTCCGGGGACTTCAGGTCTGTTGGTGGCTAAAGGTTCCCCACCAGTCACTCACCGAGAAATAGTTTCTCTTGGCTGCAATGTTGGGGTTGTTGTCGCTCCAGTCATAGGCCAGTTCCTCTTCCTCCTTCTCATTCAGCCAGATCAGCTCAGCGGTGGCACGAGACACAAACCCATGCAAGCTCTGGAGGTGCCTCAGTCGGAAGCTCGAGGTTTCCTGAACACAAGGAAGCGTCATTCCTCTTCCTTGCTCTGAAGGTGACCCATTTCTTCCCCGCCTTCCCAGCCTTGGAGCAGGGATGCTCAGGGAGGCAGGGATGGACCCCGCACCCCTGGCCAGTGCTCCAAGCCCACTCAAGCCCACTCACCATTAGCTTGCAGTACTGCGTCTCCAGCTTGCCCAGCGTCTCTGTGTAGCTAGCACGGAAATTCTGAGACATTTTACCCTGAGGGACGAAAAACGCTCCTGTTACCCGACACGGCATCTCTTGAAAGCCCATTTCCAAATCCTTCTCCCCAGCTCTGTGAGAGCAGGAGGAGATGAAGAGGATGGCTGAGGGCAGCAGCCTTTTCCACCAGCCCAGTGTCAATTCAGAAGCTCCGTCCTTAAAAAACACCTCTGTCCCAGGCACCTTGACCATAAGAGCCCATCCCAATGCCCTCACCTTCCCCTACACGTTGTGCCATGCACTGTGTCACCCAGCCTGTGCCACCGTACCTCATACATCCTGGCCTCCTTTACACTGGAACCCAGGTCCTCCACACTGGTATGGATGTGTTGCTGGGTCTCCAGTTGGGCTTCCACGCTAGGCAGGTCAGTGCCCCACTCTGCCCGCTCCAGTCTCATCTGAAACAGGCCAAGAGGTCCAAGTCAGCGCTCCTCATCTGCAGAAGCATATCTCAAAAGGGCATGAGGGCAAGGAAACCACCTAGGTCACTCAAGAGGGAATAAACACCACATCAGTCCTGGGAGAAGGTCGTATGTGCTCCAGCACGGAATGATTTTTGGGACAGCCTACACAAGGTCCACATCTGCATAAGACCAAAGGACTGACTGCATCAGTACAGATTTGCTTCCAGCTCTGAAAGGATCTTCAGATACCCAAAGATCAGCAGGATCACAAGACAGGACAAGAGGAAATGGCCTCAAGCTGCATGAGGGGAGGTTTAGATTGGATATTAGGAAAAGTTTTTACAGTGAAAGGGTCATTAAGCCTTGGAACAGGCTGCCCAGGGAAGTGGTTGAGTCACCATCCCTGGTGGTATTTAAAAGATGGGTAGACACAGGCTTAGAGATATGGTTTAGTGATGGTTTTGTCAGTGTTAAGTTGATGGTTGGACTCCATGATCTGAAAGGTCCCTTCCAACCTCAGCAATTCCATGATTCTAAGACAGAAAACCCAACTCAAGACAAAAGTGTCGGTTCCTTCCAGAAACTGAACCATCAAAGCCATTATTCACTGATAAAGGCAGGAAAAAGCCCAGACCAGCTTCCGACCCTCCCACATTGTGCAAGTGGAGGCAGGTAATGTGGCCCAGAGAACCAGCACTCACCTGCATTTCTTCCACCCAGGCCAGCAGCTCGTACACAAACCGGAGGCTGCCTTCATCTTCGGAAGAGGAGATGGCCACCAGCTCTGTCCTGGTCATGGGCTTTCGGAACCAGGAGGCGGAGGAGGTGTGTAGCCCTTTGGTCAGGGACTCCCCCTTCAAGTGCGTGGTGCTCAGCGTTGACGTGGGCGCCAGCTCCAGGGTGGAGAAATGGCCTTTCCTGTACAGGTTAGTGCATTCCAACCTCAGCGTCACCAGCTCGTCTTGTAGCCGCATGATCCTGGAGGAGCAAGCAAAGCATGGGTCAGAAGATCATAGAATGGTTTGAGTTGGAAGGGACCTTAAAGATCATCTTGTTCCACCCCCTGGGCAGGGACACCTCCCACTAGACCAGGTTGCTCAAAGCCCCATCCAACCTGGCCTTGAACACCTCCAGAGATGGGGCATGCACACTCCCTCCTTCCCCACAACAGAGCAGAGGAGCCCCGTGCATCAGCCCCTGACAACGTTTCTTCACCTACGGACCATCCGGGACACAGCCCCTCTCACCTGAACACCAGCTCCTCCAGCTGGTAGTAATTCTCATCCCGGAGGATCTGCACATCCACCTGTAGCTGGCGGATGAGCCCCTCGCACTCCTGCAGGTACACGACCACGTCGGACTCGTACTGCACCGGTTGCCCCGACTCCAGGTGAGCCGCGTCCTGCGCCAAGAGAGAGGACACTGAGGGCTGGGTCCCCTCAGCCCAGGCACATGGGCAGAGAGAACCCCCCAGAGCAGCCTAGCATCCACTTGAAGACCAAAAAGACCTTTTGATCCACAAATTTGACTTGAGTAGAAGAACGTGAGTTCATCACTCGCTCCACACCCAGGACATGCCCTTTAGAGAAGCTCCTGCAGATGAACTGAAAGCTTCTACTGATAGATCCGCTCCCATGGTTAGTCCCATGGACAGGAACTTAAATGTGCATCTCGTTTCTTGCTTGGGTTTAACCATTTTTAGCTCCCAACCCTTACATCTCTTTCTCCCAGAAGAAAACACCCCTCTTCAGAAATCCACTCCCTACCCAGGTAGCTACCGTCTGCAACCGAGTCCTTCTGCCTGTCTTTTAGACAAATAAAACAGATTTCTGAGGTTTTTAAGCTTCATTATACAAGAAGTTTCCCCGGAACTGCAGCTGTCCTCCAAACCAGCACCTCTGCAGAAGTCCACCCTCAGAGGCAGCTTGCTGCACGGCAAGGCCATCCCCCTGTCGCCAAGATCTTTGTGCCACAGACCACCGGGTACCCACCACCCTCTGGGATGGGCTCAATGTCAGAAGAGGGAACCCACCACCCCACACAGAAGAAAGGGGTAGGGATGGGCATAAAAGAAGAGGCAGGAAAACAAAAAACAAACAAACAAACAAAAAATTAAATTAGGAGTGGGGAAAACACCCCCTCACACTCACAGCTTGCAGTGTGTTCTTTGCGAGAGTGAGTTTTTCTTCACAGCTCAGAGCACCATTCTGGATTTTATTAGCAATTTGTAGCAGCAATTCCAGCCTGCGATGGCAGAGGGAAAAAAGATGAGAGAGAAGCTTTGGGCTGTCCCTCCAGCCAGGGGATGTCCCCTCAGGGGACCCTGTCTGCCGCTGGCAGAGCACCCACCTCTCCACCGCTGGCCGCAGCAGCTTCTCGCGCTCCAGCATCTCTATGATGAGCTTGCCCCACTCCTCCTCCATGTCATTGGGGTGGTAGCCCTGGGGCAACTTGATGCGTCCAAATTCAATCCATACCTGGGGAAAACATCACCAGAATAGCATTTTCTACACCTCCTCCTCCAGCTGGCCAGGGAGAAATTACAGCAAGGGAAGTGGGGCTGTAAGGCAGCAGTTCTACCTCCACTCCTGTAGCGTGCTGCTTGCTACATCATTTACCCTGAGGGTTATTTCCACTTCTCCATTCCAAAATAAACCCAAACTGAGCACACTTTATGCTTGCTAAAAGCACAACACTCCCACCTACAAGCCTCCGGGCTGCCACGATGACACTTACCTCTAACAGCTTGTAGAGCTCCTCTATCCTTCCTTTTTCCTGCTCTTTTGCTGGGATTTCAGTTTCTTTAAAGTGTATGTACTGGTTATAAAGTGCCTGCGACGAGAAAGGCTCATCAGAAACCACCCTGGAGAGTGCCACCACCCAGCTCTCGGTGCCGAGCACATGGGACACCATGGATGGATATTGTCCAGGACCTACCTTTAGCTCTACAGGGTTCTGGGGGAAGGATTTATCTGACATGAGTATCGTGTGCTGCTTGATCCAGGAGATGAGGGACTCCACACGGCTCTGGTACTCCAGCCACCTCGAATCCACCTCCTGTGGGGTGAGAACATCCTTGCAGAGCACTGCAACCACTGGAACCTCCAAACCCTTCCTGCAACAACTGGCTGCCTCCCAAATCACTGTCCCAGCCTCCCACCCCACAGCAATGCTTACGATGGCGCTGATCCCTTCTCCTCCCTCGGGGACTTTGGGAAAGGCATCGTAGATTGAAGACACGTAAGTTATCACGGATTTCTCATCCGGAGAGGGGACATCCACGTCTGGCAAGAGGGAAGCAGAAAGGCGGTGAGGAATGGGAGGGGGCAGAGAGGTTGGTATCTCCCCACACCAGCCGCTTCCCCTGGTTGCCCACCTTCGGCATCCAGCAGCCGCGTGACCCCCAGCCGCTCGGCAATCTCAAAGGCTTGTTCCAGGTTCTCCCGGTTACTCTGGATCTGCACCCGCTGCATGTCCACCAGATCTGGCCTGAAAGACAAGCATCAGAGTCATGACATGGTATTACAATGTTGGTAAAGATCGAGGGAGGTCATCCTCTCCCTCTGCTCTGCCCTGCTGAGGCCACATCTGCAGCACTGGGTCCAGTTCTGCGCCCCCCAGTTCAAGAAAGACAAGGAACTGCTGGAGAGAGTCCAGCAGAGGCTATGAGGATGATGAGGGACTGGAGCATCTCTCTGCTGAGGAAAGGCTGAGGACCCTGGGGCTGTTCAGCTGGAGAAGAGCAGACTGAGAGGGGACCTCATCCATTCTGAGCGATAGCTAAAGGGCGGGGGGCAAGAGCATGGGGCCAGACTCTTCTCAGTGGTGCCCAGGGACAGGACGAGGGGCAACAGGCACAAACTGGAATATGAAGAGAAGCTTCTTTACTTTGAGGGTGCTGGAGCCCTGGAAGAGGCTGCCCAGAGAGGGTGTGGGGTCTCCTTCTCTGGAGATATTCCAACCTACCCTAGAATCCATCCTGTGCAACCTGCTCTGGGTGACCCTGCTTTGGCCCCAGATGATCTCCAGAGGTTCCTTCTGACCCCTGCCATCCCGTGATGTATTTGTTGCTCTTTCCCAGCACCCACCCCCCAGCTACCTGGCAGCAGAGACGTTTTTCCAGGTTAAAAGAGACATTGCTCCCTGCAAGCCTCACCTACATCTCCAACCAATCCAGATCATCCCCAACCATCGGGGTGTGCAGGGACCCCTGGAAGGTCCTCAGCCCTTCCTCCTACCCACACGATGCTCCCTGCTGCTCCTTCCTGCCTACCTGTATCTGTGGATGAGCGCGTTGAACATCTTCCCATCGCTCCAGCATGATGAGAAGTTGGTGCACTTCACCCCGATGTAACCCGCCGTCACCTTCTGTGTCCACAGAAGCAGCTTCTCCTTGGCTGACATATCCCCCGACTCCCCACTGATGTAGATGTCGGAGATCTGCAAGGAAGCGGCAGAGCCATGGGGTGATGGAGGAGGAGGAACAACCACCAGGCACCTCCAGATTCTAGGAATTTGGCCAAGATGTGGCAGATGCCAGGAAAGGCAGGAGGAAGCTCCTGGTCACTGAGGGGGACAGGGGACCCCCACAGACATGGGAATGTACCACTGGACCTGCTGGGGAGCACTGGGATGTGGTGTGGATTGGGCAAGCTGGAGATCCAGGCAGGCACAGCCATTTGCCACAGGGCTACCCAACGGCACATCCTGGTGCATTATGCCGGCACCGTGCCCCCCAGCCAGGGCTCGGGGCACACCCTGGTGAGACGGGGGCTCAGGCAGGTCTCTTCCTGACCCAAACACGCTGCGCTGACAGCAATGCTCCTGCATCAACCCCACTCCTGCCCAGCACCCACCAAGAGGAGCCCCAGCACCCTCGGACATGCAGGAATGGTCGGCCCCATCCAGCAGCATCCACGGCTGGGCGGTGAGGGAGCATCCGAGAGGGGACCGTCAACGCCATCCCTCACCGGGGCTGCCAAGGGATGCTCCACCTGGAGCATCACGTTGTTAAAAAATAAAAAAACCCCAACTTAAAAAGTGGGAAACAGCCCTCGGACGTGGTATCTGAGAACATGTGTGGGGCAGAGGTCTCTCCCCGACCTCCAGCCTGTGGAGCTCCGTGGAGCGGGGCTACCAGCTCCATCCCAGTGGGAAAGGGAAGGATGGGGAGAAGCTTGTTGTGTCCCCCCCTCTGCCTCGCCGTAAGATGCAGGTGGAGGGGGTGCTGGTGGCAGGGGTGCTGTGACCCACTTCCCCGACAAAAGGGACTGACAGCTGCAGACCCCTCTCAGACAGACACCCAGGACCGGCTGCAAATCCTAGACTCACACGTGACAAAACACACGTGTCTCCACATGCCAGCATATTCCTGATTGGCACAGCTTCCTCCTCGCCCATCCTCCTCCAGCTCCCCAATTAGTACAACTACCTCCCCTTAATTAAGGGGCAAGAAAAAGGGGAAGGATGTCAGCCTCACGTATTTTCCGGGGCGCCTGCAGAAAGGCAAGGTGGGCTGGTTGCTTGCCGGATTCCTCCTCCCGGGCACCGCAGGGAGAAGGTGTGCCAGGACCCAGCCCTACCCACCTCCGCTGGGAAAACACCCAGTTGCTTTATCCCCCCCACCAAAAAATACACAGGGATCCCGGCTGGCAGGATCTGGCAGGATCGGCACCTGGCAGGTCTGGGGAGGATGAGGATGCTGCCGGCGGGGAGGATGCTGCCGAGGCTGGGCACAGCCTGGGCGAGCAGCGGTGTAATTGGTATGCCGCAGCTCACCTCCCTCCGCCGAGCCTGATACGCTCATCACACACAAAACTGCTCTTTGTCAGCCGCTGCCACACCGCCGGCGCTGCCTTTAACTCCTCCAGCTCCGGGGGCCAGGTTTCCTTAGGGATGCCAGGACCCAGCCAGGATGGACGGCGCGATGCGCAGGGCGAGTAGCAGGATGGGACCCTCCACGCCTGCAGGGAGGGACCCACAGACCTCCATCTGCCCAGCACCCCCATATTGATTACCCAGCAGCTCTTAACTAAGAGCGCAATGAAACCTTCTACGAACCCACCCATGGGCTGTGCCCCACCTGGGCTCTCCAGGGTCACTGCTCATCGGGGAGCTCCTCGCGGCACCCAGCTCAGATAAAACCTTTATTTTCAAGCATTCACCCAGCACTGGAGTTCTCCAGCCGCTGGGCCTTTCCCTGAGGGCATCCTTGCTGGAGAACCCTCCTAGAGCTGTGCTTACAGAGGTGCAGGATGCGGCACCAGCTCCACCCTCCTTTCTTCACATCTCTGTGTCAGGACAAAGATTTATGGAGGCTCCGGCGAGAAGAGGGAGCAGAAACTCATGGGACCTGGGGCCAGCCCCTTCCAAACCCTTCCAACATGAGCCTCACGCATCGAGCAACCAGTGGCAGGACACTGAAGGCCAGATGGTGGCTGTGACACTGGTCCCAACCCGGCAAAGGTGTCAGGGACCCACAGCCCCTTTCCTACCCCTCCAACCACGTGCTTGTCCCGGGGCATACAGAGCTTGGCCAAACCCAAAGGTGCCTTCAGCCCTGTCACCCCCAAAGAGCCACCTCCAAAGAGCAACAACGGGCTCCAAACCCAAACACAGCATCATCCCCCTTCTATTCCTCTTGGAGCAGGCAAAGACCCCCTGCACATCCATGTCCACCTGCCTGCCACCCACAGGCAGGGGACATCCCAGACTCACACCCGACCCAGCAGCCCTCAGGGAGTATGTGCCACCAATGACAGCAAGCACACCGAGAGCCCATGGGACCACCAGCCACAGCCACCAGCTCCGTCGAGAGCCACTCTCCGGCCACCCCTACTGGAGCAGAGGACACGATGGTTGGTCCCCAGGGGATGCTTTCCCAGCAGAGATGCTCAGAGGGGAAAAGGTGTCACAGGATCTTCCTGCACCAGAGCCATCCTGCTCATGCTCACCACAAGGTTGCACCTCCTCGAGATGACTGTCCCCAGGGGCCACCAAGACCTGGGGTCCACTCGACCAAGTCTCCCCACCCCGCTCCAAAAAGGGGGCGAAGGTACACACAGACACTGACCATTCCTCTGGCCGTCCCCGAGCTTCCCCTCTGAGCCCAGCGGCCACCTTTAGAAGGAGACACTGTGGTCACTCTGGCTCCAGCACCCTTGGCCGGCCGATGTGCCGGGTCGCTGCTGTACCCCGAGGAGCTCCGGGCCGCGCCACCGCTGCGCCCGCTGAAGGAGGACGGGCTGCGGGAGACGGGCAATCCGTGCCCATCTCCCTCCCCGTCCCGAAACGATGGCAACCCTGAGGTTCTCCCCACGCTGGGGTTCTCCAGCTGATCCACCATGGGGGATGGCGTAGACAGCTCCGAAATGGTGCCCGGCTCTGCCATGGAGGAGCAGGTCCATGCGGCGCTGGAGCTGGGATCGTTGCTGCCTCCTCTCCCCCAGGCATCCAGGGTGGTGCTGGTCACCGGCTCCCAGCTCTTGGCCGGCTCCTGGCCGGACGTGGTGCTTGATGGGGACAGGAGTCCCTCTATACACCCATCGGTCCCCCCGCGCAGGGGCAGCAGCACGGCCCGGCGGTTGCCTGCACCACTCCTCTGCAGCTGGACCAGCTGGCTCACTGCCTTCTCGCAGTCCTTCTCGGCCGGGTTCTCCAGCAAGTGGGCGATGACGGTGGTGCCTTCCTCCAGGGAAGCCCCCGCCGCAGCCGACCGCCGCGGCTCCAGCACCAGGTGAGCTCTCTGCACCTCTCCCTGAAACCGCTCCTTCACCTGCACGATGAGCCCGGGGTGCAGGGACACAGCAGGGTTGGGGTCTCCCCCGACACCCTGCCAGCTCCCGGCCGGCTCCTCTCCTCCCTCCTGCCGTGGGGCCGCCTTCCACTTCGGTGCGTCCTCATCCTCAGCCACCTCCGGGGCCAGGGGCTCCTCCTGCGGGGCTGCCTCCAGCATCGCTCTCCTCTTCCCCCTCCGCCTCCGTTTAAAGCGGACCCTTTTTTTGGGAGACAGCGGTGCCTTTCCCACAGCTTTTTCCTTCGGCTCTTTAACGCAGCCCAGAGAATTCCCCATCTCCTCCTCCTCCTCTTCCGCGGTGCCGGCAGCAAGGCAGTTAAGCGAGTCGCCGGCTCCCGAATAAATCCCGAGACGGGCTTCATGGGATCAAACGCCCGCCGTACGCCCTGCCGCCCACCGCCCTTCGCCGCCGCTGCTCCCTCCCGCCAGCCCTGCAGCCGCCGCCGCCGCTCCAGACAGCCATCTTACAGCCTGGGCGCTGGGAGAAGACAAATTCAAAGCATCTCACTGCAGTTCAGAAATCACTTGACCTAAAAGCAGAGGGAGCGGGGATTGGCTGCGGCGTCCTTCTCTCCAAATATGAGGTAATTGGAGCACGGCCCTCACCAACACAAACGGGGAGGGGGCAGGAATCTGGCGGCGGAGCAGGAAGATGGGGGGTGGGAAGCAGAATAAGCTGGGGAAAGGTGGGGGGGATGGATAAAAAACACAAAACCCCAGGGAAGGTTGGCAAAAGGTAGCATAAAGGAAGGGGTGGGAGAGAAATAAGGGAGAAAAAAAAAAAAAGAAGAAGAAGCAGGGAGGAGTCAGAGCGGCTCTGCATGCACGCCGAGACGGGGACGCGGGGCTGCTGTGCTGGCAGCACCTGCAGGGGTATTTCTCTCCGATTTGGGAGATTGGCTCCTTAATTCTTAATGCTGAGAACCCCCAGAGACCGGCCGATGTGCCCACCCCCCCGGCCAGGGGATGGAGGGGCAGCCCAAGGTGCCCTGGGGAACCAGCATCGCGTCAGGGAGCTGCAGATACGGGGTCCTAACAGGCTACGGCAGCACCGATGCTCCCTCCAGCACCGATGCTCCCTCCAGCACCGAGGCTCCCAGCCCCACGTCCTGCCCCAAACGCCACCGATACAGGGGGTCGAGGAGCATCCCAATTCCTCTTGCCAGCTCGGAGGGACCAGGGTGGCCTAAGACACGCCAAAAGCAGGGTAGAGACAGAAAACAGGGGGGCACCAGCCCACCCCGAGCCTCTCCCCCGGGCTCTCCCAGCCGCCTGCCCCCGGGCAGCAGCACTGGGACACCGGAGATTAAGATCTTCACAATGGAGCCACAACTCCAGAAAAAATCCCTTTAGTGCAGCAGGGAGAGGACACGCAGACTCATCGGCACCAGCCCAGCTCCCCTGGGGCCCTCTTGTCACCCACCCTGTCCCCCACGGCAGGGTGGCAGTGTTCCCCCCTCCTAGCTGGGCATGGAGGAGACCCAGAACCTCTTGATCTCCCCTCCCTGGTCTCCTGCAGCAGAGGATGCACCAGGGCAGGACGTGGGGAGGACAGTGGGGACAGGATGCCACCAGCCAGGGCCTCACCAGAGATGACAGTGACTCATCAGCATCCAGACCCTGCTCGACCCTGGCTGCTTCCCAGGGCCAAAATGCCGGCAGAGCGCCTCGTCAGCAGCCTTACACCCAATTTATCCCCCCAAAAGGTGCTGCTCACTCCTCCTCCATAAAGGAAAACCTTCCTTACGAGGTCTCAAAGCCATCGTGAGTCTTGCCTGGAAGATGCCAGCAGGGATCCGGCACGGAGCCAGGACACAGCAGCTCCCACGGGGCTCAGTCCCACGGCAGAGACAGCCCCAGGGCTAATGCCACGTGGCTAACGAGCTGCTGACAGCAGCACCCCTGAGCAAGCCCCACATGCCACCTGCACTGGTGGCATTAGGGGCCACACATCGTCCCCCTGAGGGCATCAAAGCTACAACCAGGATAATTTGAGGCTATTAAAGACCCAAGACCCTGTTTTGCAAGAGCATCCAGCACACAACCGCTGGAGATGGTCCTAAATGTCTTCCCCAGCGCCCCAGCTGGGTCACAAACCTTCTCCTGTCCCTGACATCAATCGCTGTCACACAGATGACACTCTCCATCCCAACGAAAGATCCTGCAGCTGGGAGCACCTCGGGCTAACAGCCCCACATGGGTGTGAGCTCAGCCTGTCCCACCACGGCCCCCTCCAAATTTGCTCTTCTCCTCCAGAGACTCAGCTGAGCAAACAGCTATCACCACCAACCCCAGTGCCAACCGGGAGGCCACTGCACACAACCCATTGTTAACTATTTCATAATGTAAACGATAAGAAAAGGGCACTGCCGTTCTGCGGCACCGGTCTCCATGACACCGCAACGTGTTTTGAACCTCTGGACCGACCTGCATCCCCCCGGCATCGCCACGGAACACACGGAGAACCAACACGCTCCCGATGTCACCCCGTGGTCCTTCAGGAAGAAACTCTCATGTCCTACCTGGAAATGGAGGATGATCGTCCAGATGAGCCCCAGGGTGAGCTTGGGGTTGCCGTCCGTAATGTCATCATTGCGAATATTCACCAGCTTCACCTGAAAGAGAAGCAAGAGGGTCAAAGATCAGCCTCACCCACACAGAGCAGGGGGACATGTCCCCAACCACCTTGCCCCCCTGTCTGGTCCCCAGGACAGGTCCACCCTGTCTGGACCCTAAACACTCCAGAGGGGAGTGGACACACAAGACCTTGCCACTTTCCGAGAGGCAGCGAGGCCTCGGGAAGCGGGGAAGGAAAGATTTATCCCATCTCTAGCACTCTCCACCTAGAAGTGCTTTCCCAGCACTTAACGGCTTTATTTCAGCTTGCCCAGAGAAGTGCCTCGGCCCCAAAGCCCTGCACGCTAGTGCATAATTTAATAGCTACAGACCATGGAGCATGGTTCAAAGAGGACGGTGGAGCTTTATTAACTCCCTTCTGGGTTCAAAACCAAGCTGCCGATCAATCAGCCCTAACGAAGGCAGAAAGGCCAGCACTGCCCTCGCTGAGGGTCCTTCCGAAAGCCCCCTGTCCCGGCAGATCCCGGCCCCATGTGCTCCCAGAGCTGCTCCCTCCCACCTGCTCTGCTCCAGGGGTGGTTTAAATGCTCATGCGGTCCCTGAACCCCCTGGAGATGCCTCCAGCATCGGGAGCATCAGCCTTGGTGCTTCGAGTAGATGCAAACCAGAGCGATGCTGCCCGGCCGCTGCTCCTTCCCTCCTTGCAGCCGCCTTCCTGGGGACCTGCCACGTGCTTTGGGCTCCCCACAGGGGTGTCCCTGCTCCCCGACACTCAGTGGGACCCCAGGAGCATCTGGGGTAAAGGCGTCCCAGCAAGGCAGCTGCCACCAGGCCATCACACTTCAAAGGAAAAAAAGCTGTTTCATCCAAGTAGAGAAACAAGCTCCCAAGAGCCGCTGGCAAAATGTCTCTATCAAGGGGCTGGGGAGGAGGCGGAGGGGGGGGAGCTGGAAGCGGCTCATACTCACTGGAATGGGGCATGTACTCAAATTTATTCAGTGCCCTCAGGCCAGCACAGGGAGAGAGAAAAATCTCTGCTTCAGCATGAATGGGTACAATTTATCATCATCTCTCGCGTATCTGGGGGAGCATCATGGCGGGGAGACCTGACCGAACAGGCGGAACGGGCCACCCAGCCCCCGGGGGCTGTGGGGGTTTTTACCTGCAGAGCCAACAAGTCTGGGGATGTATCCCACTGCTTCGGGCGGGATCTGCCTGGGGCAGGGAGGGGCAGAGGATGCCTTGTCCCTACCAGCCACACGGGAGCTGCGGATCCGAAAAGCACCTCCCAAAAACTCGGTGGAGGGAGCCTGCCCTCCGAAAGCTGAAGGGTCCAACACGTCCGGAGGGGTGATGACACCCAATGGGGCACCCGGCTGTGCCAGCGCCGAAGCCATGGTGGCATGGGGCAGGGCAGGGCAGGAGCCAGCTGTCCCCTGTCCCCCGAAGCCGGTGGGGAGGTACAGATGTCCATCCCCACTGCCAGCATCTGCCAGGAAGCCCCAGGTGAGGCTTTTGGGGCGCAGAAGGGACCCTCTGTGATGTTTGCAAATGCCTTTCCCAGAACTGAAGTCCGGTCCCTCATTTTGATACTGGTTTTTGTGACGCATGGGTGGTTCTTCGAGCACACAACGCCTGCAGGGGAAAGTCCCCCGACACCCGTCGAAAGTCCCCCGACACCCGTCCTCAAACAGCACCGCAGGGATGGGCACACCCCAGCACGGGCTGCTTCTTGACACCCTTCCTGAGACCCCCACCCCCCAGGAGAAAGAACCACAAATCACCCCAGCTCTGCGCCTGGACCAGCCAAAATCACAGAATCATGGAACTGTCAGAGTTGGAAGGGACCTTCTAGACATCATCCAGTCCAACTCCCCTGCCAAAGCAGGGCTGCCTAGAGCACATCACTCAGGAGCATCCAGGTGGGGCTTGAAGATCTCCAGATTTGGGACTCCACACCCTCCCTGGGCAGCCTGTTCCAGGGCTCTGCCACCCTCACCGCAAAGAAGCTCTTCCTCAGATTTGAGTGGAACTTCCCATGTTCCAGCTTGTGCCCGTTGTCCCTTGTCCTGTCACTGGGAACCACTGAAAAGAGTCTGGCTCCACCATCCTTCAACCCGCCCTTTAGATCCTTGGAAGCATTTATAAGGTCTCCCCTCAGCCTTCTCTTCTCCAGGCTGAAGAGCCCCAGCTCTCTCAGCCTTTCCTCATCAGGGAGATGCTCCAATCCCTCCATCATCTCTGTTGCCCTACGCTGGACTCTCTCCAGCAGTTCCCTGTCTCTCTTGAACTGGGGAGCCCAGAACTGGATGCAGTATTCCAGTTGTGGCCTCACCAATGGAGAGTGGAGAGGGGAGAATGAGCTCCCTCGAGGGATCAAAATCAGCCCTTACCTGTCGCTGCTTCAGGAAATCCAGGGCGATCTGCACGTTCTGCAGCCGGTGGAAACGCATCCTCCCCTTCTCACGTGGCTGCAAGAGAGAGAGGAGACCAGCATCAGGTCAGGCTTGTGGAGCTGGGGTCGGCAGCCCCCCCCCCCCCCCCCGCCCACCCCCCCCCCCCACCACCNCTTGTGGAGCTGGGGTCGGCAGCCCCCCCCGCCCACCATGCACAGCCACCCCCCCAACATGCCCCAGGAGCCACCGGGCAGCCCCCCTCCCCGTGCTCAGTGTGCTGGTGTGATCCCCCGTGCACCCCACACCCCCAGCTCTATCTCCTTGCTCCAGAGGCAAATTAAGTCACGGCTACGCACGATCCTGCTGCGAGAGGGGGGAAAAAGGCCACATTGGGGCAGGAAGGTGGGGAGACCCTGAGATTGTCACCTCCTCTGGGTACCACGAGAGCCCAGGGCGACACATCCAAGCTCTGAGCCGGGCACTGCATGGCAGGATTGGCTCAGCCTCTAGATCTCACCCATCCCACGGTCAGCCAGACCAGAGGGATCAGCAAAGAGAGATCTACCCAAGCAGGTACTTATCCAGGAACAGGACAGGTACACGGAAGGATAGGAAGCAGAGCAGATCTGCTCCACAGAAGGTCATGGGGACCCTGGGAGGGACCAGGCGTAGGTCCCCAGTGACAGTAGAGAAACCTCAACCTCAGCATCAGCCTCTGCAGCCCTGGCCCAGCTCCTCCTGCGCTCAAGCAGGGGCTGCTGCTCCAGGAACCATCTCTGAGCCCTTGGGGAGAGGAGAAACAAGGTGCCCTGGGCTCTCTCGCTGCCACTGCTGTGGGCAGGGGGTTTTCCGAGGTACTCAGTGGCTGAGCTGCGGCTCGGGGAAGGGTACGGGACACTGGGTCTGCTCCCAATCAGCAGAAATGGGGAGGATCGATGCCCAAATCCTGATCCCAGCCTCAACACGAGGCATCACCAGGATGCTCTGACCCATGAGGACACCCTGAATCCCCTGAGTCACCTTCCTTCCCCAGCCTGAAGGGGAAGCGCTGACCCTGCAAGGGGAACATCTCCAGGAAGGTGCTGCAGCACCAGCTCCTCCTGGAGGTGACAATTGTGCACGAGGGAATCGTCACCCAGAGCGAGGGGGCTCGAAAACCCACCTTCCCTTGCACCTGGGAAAGGTCTTGGGATCCAGCCCCTTTGGGGTGACCCTAGTCTGGGGGCCAGGTTGTGCTCCCACCTCCATGCACATGCACGGGGTCACTGGTGGCACCTCGGACCCTACAGTGACACCAGCCCCACGGGAAGGTGCCCATGCCCGGAGCCTGTCCATGCAGTGCCAGGTAAGCAGCCGTTACCGCCGTCCCCTGAGGGGACCCAGCGGGCAGCAGAGTGCAGGGACCCATCCCTGTCCCCGTGGTGGTGGTGGCGGGGGGACACATGCTGTCACACCAGGTGGGTGGCGTGCCCTGACTGCGGGTGACACTGCTGTGCACGCACAGATAATCCAGTTCGGGTGACCACAGCCCGGTAACGAGGGCAGCGGCATCGGGGGTCACTCCGCTCTTACGCCTTTCCCTCCACAGTCCCTCGCTCAAGGCGAGTTGGGTGGGTTTGATGAAAAATCACGGATAAAATCAAAGGAGGGGAAGGTCGGAGCCCCCAGCAATGCTGGGTTGCACTGGACTATCCAGCGACACTCCAGCGTCCACCAGGGATGCGCTGTGGCCAGGGCAGACTCAACCTACTTCTTCATCCTCATCATCTTCCTCCTCACGCTCCTCGCTGCTTGCACGGCACCAGGCCGGCGCTTTCACCAGGCGAAGGCTCCTCTGAGCGGGCGGCTCTACCGGCTAACGAGGAGGGGAGGGGGACGGCGGTGACAGGAGGGTGACACAACAGGGAGACAGAATGGAAACCAAAATGCAACAACACCCAGGTCAAAAAGGAAAAAAAAAAAAACCAAAAAACAAACCAAAACCAAAAGAGCGAGGAGGAAGGTGGCTGGGTCTCCGGCACACCCCGGGATCCAGCGTGGAAATTTCCCCCCCCACACTGGCTTTGGAAGCCGGAGCGAAAGGAAGGAAGTTGTCTGGATCACAAGGAGCTCGATCCAATTTTTCAGCCCCCAGAAAAACTGATTTGGCATCTCTGGAGGGTAACGGAGGGAGAGAGGGAGGAGATCTTTGCCCAGATCCTATTTTAGGGGAAAACTAAAATAATTCCTGCTGTGCCACCCTGCTGCAGGAATTGGGATCTTCTCAGAGCTGAATGAATGTGTCAGTCTGAGGAGGAGGAGGGGGGGGGAAGGAGGGGGAGACTCTACGATGCTCCAGACGCAGGAGGAGGTTTGCATGCCGCCGACTGCTACGAATGCAGCCCGTGCAGGAGCCGAGCACGGGGCGGGAGTGCCAAATCTGGGCTGAACCGCTGGGCATGCTGTCACAGCAAGGCTTTTAGTCAAAGTTATTTTCCGTTATTTTAACTATGGAGCCAAATCTAGAAGATGAAGATGTGTAAGCCTTCCCCAAAAAAAAGAAAAAAAGAGCTCTACCCAGGGGCACCATAAACCTGAAGGTTTTAATCCCATGGTTTGGTGGTATCCAAGAGACCAGCCTGGGGTTTGAGTGAAAAGAAATAAAATCATAATAGATAATAATAATAGAAATAATAGTAATAACAATAAAAGAAACAACAAGAGACATTTGAAAACAAAAGTATGGCATAAGAAACGACAGCTGATGGCTGGGAACGCAGAGGAGGATGGAGGGGGACTCGGGGTGGGAGGGACAGCAGCATCGCTGCCCAGCCCTGGGGACTTACCAGCTTCACTCCCGACAGCACCTCCAGGAGGGAGATGAGGTTGTGGCCATCTCGCAAGTCTTCGTAGAGGTCGTTGATGTGCTTGCGCACCTGGGGAGAGCCGGGGAGGAAAAACCATCAGGGTCGCTCACAGACGCCTCCCTCCCTCCAAGCCACATCCATTTAAAATGGTTATTCCAGAATTATCCCTAAGGAAAGCAGCCTCCCTTTTCCCCAATGACCTGGCAGAAGCTGCTGCCAATTTTAGGCACGAAATCAAACCCTTGAACCATCCGCACTCCAGGCGACCCTGTAATCTTGTAGGCAAACCTCTGCAGAAAGGGTAGCCCGGTCCCAAAGGGGTGGTTTTATGGCTCACATGACTTTACAGCATCTCCCAAACCCACGGCACCCAGTTCCATCCCAGAGCAGAAGAAGTTTCTGTGGGGCAGCGTGGCCTCGGTACCTGCTCTGAACCCCAGCCCTTGTCCTGGGGTTTTAGTCTCCTGGGAATCCCCAGATGTTTTCCCACAGCAGACTCAAGGTTTTTCTTTTTTTCCCCTCTTTTTTTCGGAAGATTTGCAAAGGTTTGAAAAGCTGGCAGGAAAGTATAGCTGTGACACCTAATGCCCAAATGGCTTTTTTTTTTTTTTCTTTTTTTTTTTTTTTTTTTTTTTTTTTTTTTTTTTTTTTTTTTTTTTTTTTTTTTTTTTTGGCAAATGGAGAATTAATTAATTAAAAAACACCTGGCATTAACCAAGAAAAGCAGGAGGCGATGTTAATCCTGCTTAGCCCCCACCAGCTGCAAGCATCTCCCTTTGGGGCTCCTCTCCAGGCAGGAGCATCCTTTCAAAGCCAAAAAAGCCCCTTTGCCTTGGCAAGAGGGATGTGAGGGGAGAGCAGCCCCACACCGGGACCCCCCCTCCTTCGCCTGTGACCCCATGGGGGAGCAGAAGGACCCCATCGAATGGAAGGACTGGCGGTAAATGTAATAAAAAGGGCTGTGTGGCAATGTTACAGTGCCCTCCAAAGGCACCGGCACATTTCCACTGCAACCATCTCTGCTCTCAGCACAGAAACACCCAAATCCAACAAAAAAATGCCTAGGAAAAAATAAAATAAAAATTAAAATGCATTCATCTGCCAGTCCTGAGCCAGAAGGGACAGACAGATGGTCATTTAACCCGTCTTATGATAGAATACACGACTCTTACCTTCATCAAGTGTTTATTGACCCATTTAGTGAAGGTTTTCTTTTGGACTCTGTCCCGTTCATCTGTCAAAAGAAGACAAAGGCAGCTCTTGGTCAGTGTTTCTCATGCAGAAACTCAAATGACTTTGAAATGAAGGGAAGAGACAGAGGAATCGCCGTCGGTGCCAGGACCACAGGACGGATCCACCCCAGGGGAACAGAAGCTGCTTATTCACGGGTTTGTGCGAGACGGGACCTTTCAGGCAGCTCCGAGGTCTCTCTCGGGCAGGGATGGAGCAGCATCCACCCAGCCAAAACAAAATACACTGCTTTTTATGGGGAAAAATAGAGCTATTTGAATAAAAGCAGTGTGGATGGTTAGGATGGGTATAGCTGCAGTTGGCAGCAGCAAACGAAGCCCAGGACCCCTGTGTCTCCTTGTCCCCCTGGGCCAGCAGTGCAGGCAGGGAGGGGAGGTGCTGCCAGAGCACCCCCACAGCTTTAGGAGGGTGTCCCCCTCCCCTGCCTGCTCCCAGGAGGTTTAACACATTATATAAACCCCACAGATGTCCCGTAACAGGCCTCTGCCGGGCACCAGCAGCGCGTGCAATTAGCAGCTTATTCTGTCGCTGTATTTTTGGTTCATTGGATTGTCAGGATTTAAGGTTTATTTCCATCCCCTGGCTCAGCCGAGGGCGCCCTGGCCGGACGCTGGGAGCTCCAAATGCCAGTGGGGCAGGGTGACAACGTGGGTCCTTGTCCGCAGGGGTGGCTGCCAGCCCCCCGGGGGGGGACAGAACAGGAGATCCCTGGTGATGCCAAGCAGCAGCGTGGGATGGGGGAGCCCCTGGCAGGCTTTGCCCTGCCTGTTCTTGGTGGAAAAATAATATCACGCAAAAAACCAAAGGCAAACAAGGAGAAAGGAGGGTCACAGGGGGCACAGAGGGTCCCACAGTCCCCACCTCCCCACACCTGGGCAGCGAGGGGGGCTCAGGGCAAACCCGGCAGCCAGCCCCTGTGGCAAATGGGACCACCTGGTTTTAACAACATCATCTCAGAGCAGAGAGTGCCCGGTACCGACCCGCGGCACCCAACCCCAGGATCCTGATGCTGCCCTGTCCAGCCCAAGGGATCCCCATGACCGAGTGGGAAAGGACAAAACCCCACTGCCCCAAGACATCCCTTTGATGTCACGGCCACCAAGCAGAAGACACCCTTGCTTTTGGTTTTAAGCCTAAAATCAAGAAAATGGGAAAAAACCCTAGCATCTCTCAGGCTGGGCTCCCCAGCCACGCTGCGCGTCCTGCCCGGACGTCCCCACGTTCCCCTCCCCAGGGTGGGGTGTCCTGACACTGGCTAGGCAGCCATGGCCCCGGGGACCCTCCTGGGGTCGGGAAAACGTCCCCACGCCTCCACCCACGCAGATTTGAAAGCACAATCAAACATCCCTCCTCCTCACCCACCCACCGCGTGGCTTCCCCCATCCGAGAGCCCCACGGTAAAACACGTGGCACGTTGCCGGTGAAGCCCTTCCACGCATCCCCCCCATCCATCCGGTGGCCACGGCACGGAACCAGGTGCCAAAACCCACCTGCCGGCGGCCACCCTCCCTCCCCACGATGATGCAGCCGAGCCAGCGTTCCAAGCCTGGCACCGCCGGCTGCCGCCTGCAATAGGAAGCCACGTCACCCCCACGTGTTTTTGGGGGACCTTTCCTTCACCCCGACCCCCCCCCAGAGCCACGGTGCCAGGTCCCTTCCCAATCCCAGCGGATTATTCCAGGTGGATAAAGCTTGGGCCATCCCCTGGCCGCGGTGTGGTGGCCCGGTGGGGGCTGACGGTGGGTTGGGAAGGGGAGGACGGGAGGTACTAACCGATGCAGCACATCCGGCACACCAGGCAGGCGCTCAGCCGCCTCTCCTCCCCGGAGAGACGCCACCTCTCCATCGCCCCAGCCCAGGACGGGCAACACTGGCTCCCGGCAAAGCGGTGCCCACCTCCCGGCTCCTGGGGAAAGGGGGTCTGTCTTCTTGGTGTCAACCACCCTCTCGCCAACCTCGGCCCCAGCGGGTGGGTTGACTTCTCGGCCGCAGCTCCTCCCAACCGCGCCACTTCCTACACCCGCTGCCCCCAGCGCGGGCACTGGCTGTTCCTCCTCCAGGGCATCACGTCCACAAAAACACCACCGTGACACCAACAGCCGCGGCGCCCGCGCTGCCCCCAGCTCCTTGGGCTGCTCCGGGTGCTCCCAGCCCAGAGTATCAGCTCTGCGCCAGCAAAATCCTCGCCGTCCCGTGCTCCTGGTGGCCGGCAAATCCGTTGGGAAAGCTCCCGGCGAGGAAGAGCAGAGCTTCTCCCTCCCTGCGAGCCAGCAAGAGGTGGCTCCAAGCACAGTGCCCAGTGTGGACACAGCTCCCGGTGGCAGAAAACCAGCAGGCTCAGGGTGCTGGGCACCCAGCAGGCTCTTGGCTTGTTTTCCCTTGTCTTGTTTTCCAGTTAATTGCACCGGGGACGGGAGGGACAATGCCGGGCTGTTCTCCCCCGGGCTCCCGCCTGCCCGCTCGCAGCTTCTTCCCAAATCATTTCCCGGGTCTGAAGTGCCGGAGCCAGGACCCCGCTCGGCACGCGGGGAGATAACGGGGGCCTCCTTATCACTGCCTCTCTTCCTTTTCTTCTAAATATAATCCCTCTGCAGACCTTTTGCCTGCAGGAGCCCCACCGCCCCGGCCAGAGGAGCCTGGGGAAGGCAGGAGCATGTCCCCGAGCATCGCAGGGAGCACACGGGGACGTCAGCGCGTCACCGGGTCCCCCGCAGAAAGTCTGCAGTGAGGCACCTCTGACGCCGAATTCGGGGGGTGCCCGCAGGCCAGCGGCTCCTCGGGGTGCTCCCTCTTCCCATCTCCTGCAGAAATTGGGGGGGTTTCTTCCCCTTTTTGGCCCTGTCTCACCACTTTCGGGTGGTTCCCGGGCTCTAACCAGATTACACCTCCCCACTCCGCACCCGCGCTATCGTCGGAGCTAATAATAATGCCTGGTTACTGCTTACTAATGATGTTAAGGCATTGCAAGCTTATCTCTCCCTGGCTAATCTTTTCCAGCCACCCTGATAAGCAACTCGTTGCAATTCCCCTGTGCCTGTCCTCTCCCCTGGCTAGCAGGGGTTCGCTGGCCCCAGACACCGAGAGCCACCCTGTCACCAGCTGGGCACAGCAAGCGGAGGGGATGGCCTGGGCAGAGGGAGGGCATGGATGGAGGGAAGGTTACAGCGACCGAAGGAAATCACAAGCCAGCGGTGGGCAAGGGCAGGAGAAGCCGACTGCGGATCCTTGGGTCCCCCCACATGCAGGGCACGGAGGAAAGGATGGCGGCAGTGACACAGGGAACATCGCCAGGGAACGGAGACCCTGCTGCCAGCAGCACCAGTGGGAACCACACAGCTGAACGTGCCCACGTGCCACACAACCACACCACGGTTTCCAGCACCGACGATGCCATCGGAGCCACATGGATGCTTCCAGCTGCAAAACCGCCTTCAGGTTGCTTTTCCAAGACAGGTCAGATTCATAGAGAGGAAAACCCTGATGAGCCAGGCAGCAACACAGCCCAAGCTATCGCCACGCCATCCTTGTCCCCATCCCTGCCCAGGCAGAGCCCAGCCCCGGGGTAAAGGATCACTGTGGGACAGCCCAGGAGTGCTCTGAGTCCTGTGCCGGCTGCTCCCCAGGGCAAGCAAGGAGCAGGGTTCTGCTGCCTGCATCTCCTCCGCTCCCTGCATCTCCACTGCCCGCACCTCTGCCCCAAACCCCTGCAGAAACACACGTGCCGTTCAATTCCCTCCCCACCATCACACACCACAGCACACTCCACCCCACACAGCATCACTCCACTCCACACTCCAAAGGCACTGGGATGCTGTCTGCTGTCCCCCACGATGGCATGAATTCCCCCCACAGAGGGACCAGAAGCAGCAAGGACCAAGGAGTGGAGGTGACCACCAAGGGGAAAGGTGGGGTTTGAGTTCTCCCACTGCTGTAAACCCCCCCCCAAGAGAACACAGCTAGAGAGGGGGAATGGGGAAAACCATCCTGCCCCATAGCTGGTTTCCAGCACCCCAAAACCGGAGACATCAGCTGAGCGCAGGAGGAAAAGCTCCCACTCACCATCCCGCCGGACCCCAGGACGCCCAGGCACTTGCTGTCGTCACTGGGAGGACTCCCACAGGCACCGGGTGCCAGAGACCCTCCCACCACCACCCCAACACAGACATTCCCCCCCAACTTTGCCCGCAGCAGCCTCCGTCCTGGCAGCCAGGTCCCAGCAGCTCCCAAGACACCCAGCCAAGAGCTGCTGCTCCCGCCGGGATCTCTCCTCCATCATTGCTGCCCTTCCTCGCTGGCAGACTCCATCACCCTCCACCTCCTCCTGCGACAGCCTGGTCCCCCCCTCTCCAGGCTGGTGCTCTCTGGTGCTCCCTTTGCCATCCCGAGAGGAAGCCCGGGGGGGTCTTGATGTCCCTACCAGCTCCTTCAGCCTCTCCTGCTGGAATAAAGCCTGGAAGCGGCTCCCAGTCTTTCTGCTCCTTAATTCCTGCTAAAGCCAAAGGATACGGGAGACACCAGAGGAGCTCACAGAGACTTTGAGGACATCCCCAAGCCCATGCTCAGCGTGGAAGCAGCTCTGTGCATTAAACCAGAGCCAGCCTTGGGGGGAAGGAGGGCTTTGTTAGATATAAATGCCTACAAACAAATTTTTAAAGCTTTGAAACCCATTGCTTTTCACTTTGAACTCCTTCAAGACAAGAAAAGAATGGGAATGTGTGGGTTTTTTCTCCTCTTTTTTT
>VXAK01007858.1:51595-74132 GCA_013399435.1 Arenaria interpres | reverse complement strand
GGGGGGGGAGGGGGAGGGCCATCTGGCATTCTGATTTTGGTAAATTCAGCCGAAACCATGACACATGGGTTGGTTCTTTTCACCGCTCGGGGGTTGCAGTCTGGGTGGTGGCTCTTCAACACTGAGGTGAAGGCTTATCCTTGGAGCTGCAGGATGTTCCAGCCACACTCTGTGGCTCCCGTGGCCCTTCACACCATGCCTGGACCCCATGTGGGGCGGAAGAGTTCGTTCAGAGAGTTCATCTGCGTCCCAGCTCTTGCATAAATGCCCTTTGCTCGTAACTGTAAGGTAAAAATAGACTTAGGGGTGTTGCTGTGGTAGTTACAGGGGGTGCTGCGTAACACTGGGTGAAAGGGACACTTTGGATCCCCGGGAGACGAGAGTTAGGTTCTCTGATGCATTCATTTTCTCAGGATCTAATTATCTTGCCAAAATGACTGAAATATCTTGAGGGGACAAGAAATTGCAGCGATTTTCCCCAAAGCTAAGTGGCTTGGGGGCCCACCCTGGGCATCGCTGCTGGCTGTCATGGGTTGGTAACACCCCATGGAGAATCCACGCAGGTTCCCCCCCACCAAGAGAAGAGCAACGTGGCTTATCTCCAGCTTTGGCTCCAAGCTTGCGTTGCGCCACCGAGCCTGCAATATCCCAGCTGGTTATGAAAGATAGGGACGTTATCGGGCAGGGACAGGGGTATCTGCCACGTGTGTACATAGCTCCGCAGGTATATCCCAGCAGCGTACCCTGGCTCCGAGATAACTCAGCTGGCACCACAGCGGCGGTCAGGATGGCAGGGTTTTTATCCTCGATTACGAAGGAGGAGCCCTTTCTCCGAAAGGGGTAATCGGGAAAGCACAGAAGTGAGTTGTTCCTTCACCCAAATTACCTCCCGCCTGTCTGCTTCCTGCTCCGGGGCTCTCGTTTGGGTGCTGTGACAGTCCAGTCCCCAGTCCTGCTGGAGAAAACAGTGCTGCTGCTGAGGAGAAACAGCTCTTGCCGGGGCTGCAGCATCTGGTAGTACTTCTCCAAGCATGGAAAAGGCGCTAATCCCAGTGGCTTGCTGAGATCGTGATACAGGGAAAAACCATCCAGGGAAGCTTGATACAACAGCTACTGGGCATCTACCTTCACATGAGTTTTATGAGAGTCAATGAGCAACCCGCCTGCTTTGCCCTTCCTTTGCCCTCAGGCCTGCCTCCTGAGAGGGATGTGGGGGTGAAGGTACAAAGTAACAGGAAATCAAGGTTACATCAATATTCCATATAGTGAATTGGTTTAAAAAAAAAAATTATAAAAATCTAGGAAGTTTGTCTTCAAGCTGATGGTCTCCTTTGAAATTCAGCAAACTTTGTAATGGTGAAGTTACAGCGCTGCTCTGAGCCCCTGCACGGGCTGGAGTGTCCCTGGTGTGAAATATCTCAACAGCCATGGCTTAGAGTTGACACCCGTGGCCAGGAACGCTTCCCTGATGTGGGCAGGTCTGAACACGCAGCTTTCGCCCTGTTACGGCAGTGCCCTGCACTGTGACTGCAGCTTCTGGGACCGGGAACGGCTGTAAAAAGGCTCTGGAGGCAGCTGGGTGTAAAATCGGGGTGTCCCTCCTGACCGCGTGCCCATCTCTCCTCTCTGCAAGGTGAGTGACGAGATGGTGGTGGAGCTGATCGAGAACAACCTCGACTCCCCTCCTTGCAAGAACGGCTTCCTTCTGGACGGCTTCCCACGCACAGTGAAGCAGGCCGAGATGGTACGTGAGTTCCTGCTCGGGGACTGCTCTGACATCTCCTTCCCTGGAGACACGGGGTCCCGTGGCTCTGCCTCTGTCCCTCTGAGCTGGGTGTTTTCTGTCGCAGCTGGATGAGCTCCTGGAGAAGAGGAGAGAGAAGCTGGATTCCGTCATTGAGTTCAGCATCCCTGACTCTTTGCTCATCCGGAGAATCACTGGACGGTAATTCTTCTCTCCCAAACACTGGGTGCACGGGGTGGGGTTTCCTAGTTTAGGGGAGAACATCCTAATTTTGGATCCTCCTGTGATTCTCCCGGTATTTAGGGCTTGCTGCAGTGCTGGTTAGATTTCTGCTCTATTCAAGCCTTCCTGCTCTGATCCCTTGCCCCGTACCTGGACCAGCCTTGAACAGAGCCCCTTCATTACCCTATAAATTGGGGTTCCTGCTATGAATCTCTGTCGATATGTGTCTTTGACCCAGCTCAGGCTTTAAGTCCAGTGTCTGACAGTGATGTCTTCATGTTCTTAACTTCTCTGGGTCTCCCTTAGGCATGACATTGCACTGCTGAACCCCCTGTGCAAGGTCACTTGTGGTCGTGCGGGCACACAGACATCTCCCACTGTTTGCTGTGTCCCACTGTGTCACCCCCACACCTCCAGTAAACACCTTTTCCCCAGTAAAGCATAAAGCAAAAATTCCTTCTCCATCTCCTAGCACAGCTGCTTTTTTTCACCCATCTGAAGAGGCCCTTGGTACAGAAATAGCCAGAAGAGATTTTTCTTAGTTGAGGCTAATGGGGTTGCTATTGCAGATGTTTTTGTGCTGATGAGTGGCAGGTTCAGGAGACCTTGTCCTGCCATTGGGCTACTTTGCTGACACTTGATTTCTGTCTTAGGCTGATTCACCCGGCGAGTGGCCGCTCTTATCACGAGGAGTTCAGACCCCCAAAAGAGCACATGAAGGACGACGTATGTGAGCTCCCAAAGCTGCAGCTTACGTTGCTTTGGGTTTAGCTGATGCTTTGCAGCACCCCTGGAAAAAAAAAAGCAAACAAAAAAACCCCAACAACTCATTTCTTTCCTTCTCTTGTACCTTCTGTCCTGGCTTTCTGGGGAGTGTGGGGAACTGCAAGGGCTGCTTCAGCCAACGGCACTGTGGGGAGTAAGGCCTGGAGGGATGAGTGAAGGGCAAGGCCATTCTGCAGAGTTGCCCTGGGCTTTGTCAGCCTCAGAATTTACTGCTGAAGTTGTGGTGGGTTATGACTGGTTTCCCTCTTGGGGAGCAACTATAGCTGGTGTATGCTCTCGAGGCTCCCTGGGTGCCTTTTAGCAAGCAGAGTGGTGTGCGGGGAAAAGACCATGACTCTGAATCCTTCTTTCTTCAGTGACTGCGCTAGGATTTGTTTCGGCTGCCCTGGGTTTGCCCTGCTCTCCCTACAGACCTAGGGATTGCCTCTGCAGCTCCGCCTTGTAGCCTATTTGGAGGAGGGGAGCAGGGGAGAGAAGGGGGGGCATGCCAGGTTGCAGCTAGCTGGAGATTGTCCTCTTGCTTCTCCCAGGTCACCGGAGAGCCCCTGATCCGCCGTTCGGACGATAACGAAACAGCCTTGAAAACCCGCCTGAAGGCCTATCACACGCAGACCTCTCCCCTGGTCTCCTACTACAGCAAGCGAGGGATCCATACAGCGGTGGATGCCTCCCAGTCTCCCGACGTGGTGTTTGCTAGCATCCTGGCAGCCTTCTCGAGAGCGACATGTAAAGACCTGGTTATGTTCATTTAGGGTTCTGTCCCAGGACGGAGCTCTCCCTTTTCTCTCTCTCTGTCTCTCCCATCTCTGTCTCTGTCTCTCTGGGGCCAGGGAGGGCGAAGAGCTTAAGCAGAGTAGAAGAGAAGGGGGCAAGATGATGCAGCCCAAGACAGGGCTGTGCTAATTCTCTATTAAACAAGCTGTTAACGGTCTCTATCTCCGTATATGTGAATATCAGTCTGTCTGCGGATGCTGGAGATTCGGCCCCTAGAGGTCGCAGCGAGCCCGAGCAGAAAGCCAGAAACGGGGTTTCCACCCCTTTGGGTCAAAAAGGCTTTTGTTTCGTTCCAGAGCTGTAGCTCCCTGGAAGGGGCTGTAATTCCAGCTCTTCCTGGCTGCTCCACAGGGCATTAGCAGAAGGTTGGAGATCAGGACTGAGCAGTGGGGAGATATTCCGTGCCGCTCGCTGTTGGCCACAGGAAATGAAACGCAGGGTTGGTTGTGGGGAGCATGTGAAGGGCTGTGTGTGTCCCACGGAACAGCCGTGGGAGGGATGTGAGTGCATCCTGCTGCTGCTCGGGGCTGGCTGAGAACTTGTTCTCCTTCTATGTGTTTTATTCTCTGTGGGATGACAGGTTACCTGAGAGCACGGCCTGTCTTCCTCCCGTTCTGATGGGATTTGTGGGGCAGAAAGAGGGTTGGGCGAAAGCTGGTGGTTTTCAGCCTCTCCTCATTTGTGGGCCTTAATTTAGCAAATATTAGTGGGAAGCTTTTTGCTTTTTTTAACAACATGAAGTCTCTGGTCAGTTTGACAGTTGCAGTGTGTGGCAAGTTGGGATCTCCTGAGGACTTGGCTTTTATCTCTTCACTCTTGCCTTGGCTTTAGCCAAGGAGATGAAGATGTGTCCCAAAGCCTAAATAAAGCCTTATTGCAAAACAAATTCTTTTTCAAGGCCTGAGAGACAGCATTATTAACCACTGGCTTCATGTGCCCTTGAGCCAATGACCTTTGTTATGAGATCATGGAAATGCACTTGTTTCTTGAGCAAGTCAAACAGCTCTGTCGGGCTGCCTGTTTGAGGACGCTGTGCGCGCTGTGGTTAGTGCCCCAGCTTCTGAGGGCCATTCTGCTGCTATATGGTGGCCCTGGAAGGCTGGTGACAACCTTTGCCCATGCGAGATTCCGGCCCTTCCTAGAGGACTGGAAAATGCAGACTGGCCCAGATGAAACTTTGTCCTTTGGCCTTCCGTGTATGTTTACTGATTTAGTGTTATCGAGTACCCTCCTCTTTTGAGGAGCTGGGCTGTCTCTCTCCTTTGCACTGAGCTGCTCCAGGCTGTGTCTCCAGAGCAGATGCCTAATCCTCAGGAATCCTTTGCTCTTTTTCTTAATAATTTCTCTTTTGTCTGAAAATCGCTCTCTGTCCTCGTACAGCCTTTCCAAGGAAACAACTTCTTCCCTTCCAGCAAACTGGAAATAGCACCAGAAACTGAAAGGAGTTGACTTGTTGCTCTTGAAAGCACGTGACTGCGGGGACAGAGACAGGGTTTGAAAGTAAAGGGTGCTGCTTTCGTCGGCAGCCTGCAGTCCCCTGAGAGCCCCCAGATGGCCCTTGTCCACGCTGTTCGCCTTTCCTGTGAAAGGGCAGCCCCGGAGCGTGGCGTGGGCGCGCTGGGAGGTCAGGACAGCGTTTATCATAGGGCTGCTGTACTCCAGGGAAGGGGAGAGCAGAGTGAGTTAGAGCTGCCCTGGCATCTCGGTGACTGTAAAGAAATCATGAGTGGAAGCAGCTTTTCTCTTGGCACCTTGAGAGAGTCAAAGAGGAGAATTGCAGCCCCCTATGTGCTTCCATAACGGCCAGTTGGTGTTCCTGGATTTGGTCATGGTTTTATTCCACAGCAACAACAATGCGTTCTTCCACTTCTCCGTTCGTTTTTCCCTTTGTGCTCCCTTTGTGTCCAGCTCACCAGCCTTTTTCTGCCATAAACCATGATTAATTTTGTGGGTTTTTTTCCCCTTAAATCGATTTTTTTTTTTCTTTGTTCCCATTTATTCCAGCTGAGTGACTCCGTGAACCAGATGAGAGACCACCAAACGCTGCACACTCTGCTACATCACCCATTGCAGCCCTCCCCTGGGTGCAGGGGGGAAACGGGGAGGGCAGCTGGGAGGGGGGTACGATTGATGGGAGGGGAATAAGGAGGTGGTAGACAAGGGGCTGGGGGGGGGCTGATTTGGTTGGGTTTTGTTTGGATTTCTTACTCAGCAGAATCATTGTGAAGAAGAGATGGTCCTTAGAAATCACAGTTTGGGGAGGCAAAACAATTGTTGGGAGTGAAACATCTCTGCTAGTGATCAGATGCAGGTCCTTGACCTGTTGGGAGGGGAGGGCTAGATGCTGTTCCAGGCTTCTCAGGGACTTTCAGGGCTTGTCTCATGGGTTCTTAGCACCCTGAGGCCACTGCGACGTTTGCTGTGATTTTTCTAAAGTTTGCTTCCTGTCAGCGAGGACCAAGCTGAACAAAATGACTCATCATGTCTGAAATAGAAAAGGGGGAAAAAAATGCCATGGTCTTTTCCTGGAAGTTTTGTTTTTCTTGTTCTGCTGCATTCCAAAACCCCGGGCCTAGAGACTTCTCAGGGTTTCTCTGCTGCTGAACAGAGGGGCTGTGGCTCTAGTCCAAGCCTGCCTTACTTGGCAAAGGGGTGGCTTTTCTGTGATCTCGACCAAGCTGGAATTTACACAATTCTGAAGAAATGCAAAAGAGACTTCCTTAATTGACTGCAAAAAAATTACACTTAATTGGGGGTTTTTTTTGCATTTCTTTTTAGATCAAATGGTGCCTTGTCTAACCTCTGAATCAATAATAAAATAACCCCTTTACATTTTGTATCTGTTGCTGTGTCCTCTTTGACCTGCAGACGGTGTGGAAGAAGAGGCAGATGATGGCACAGCCAACTAACAATTGAGCTGGGTGGATCCTGGGGCCTGATCCTATCTCGAGGATGTTGTTCTGTACAGCTGAAAATGTGGCTTGTAATTCCTTTTATCTTTTTTCCTTGCTGAGTGTGTTCCAACGCTTTATATCACCACAGTAATGGTGTCTTTTGCTGCTTTTCTCTTTCCTCTTTCTTCATGTGTGATGCTGAAAGCCCTGAGCCCTGATGTATCCCGACCCTTCCTGGTCAGAACTCCTTTCAGGTATTTTTAACTGACGTAATTCCTAGCCTTCTCCCCCCTCCCTTTGCATCACCATTGTCTGGAGGAGCTGATGTAACTGGAAGCCACATATTGTGTCTTCTGTTTCTGCTTGGTTGCTTTCTGCCTTTCTTACCTTGTTGCATCCCTCCCTTCCCCTCCACTGGTCCTTCTCTGTAGCTACAAGGGGCAAAATCTCTTCACGCAAGAAACAAGAGTGTTTCCTGGCCTCCCTTCATCCTGCCTCCGCAGGGACCCCGACCCTGGCTCTCTGAGGTGCTGATGGAGGGTTGTTGTTTTTCATACCCCCCCACCCTTGCAGCCCTGCTTGTGTTCAGGGCGTTGGTTTAGGTGCTGTGGACGAGCATCAGAAAGGGTCAGGCTGCATGGGCCCATTTCCTCCAGAAATTACTGGTTTCTTCAGCGTAATTGGGCTCTCTCGCTCCTCCGCCATTCAGTCTCTCTGTGCTCTGGTGTTTTTATTACCTCTCTCTACCTTCCATTAGCATCTTCTCTCTTTTGAAGGCAAGCTTGTGCCTCTCTGGCATTTGGGGTGTTCTTCCCTTGTTTCTTTTGATGATGGATGTTAAACCACGCTCTTCCTCGTTGTTTGGGATTGTCCCCTCTGCTACTTGTCTGCTGTTGTTTTAAAAACCTGTCCTGCCTGCTCCTCCTGGCTTTCTAGTATGTGGGATGGAGGAGTCTTGGCTCCTCTGAGCTGGGCTGCTTCCGTTTGATCCTTACCTCAGCATGGAGCGTGAAATGAACTGTCAGGGTGCTGTGGGAAAGGCTGCTGTGGGGAGGCTGTTTTGCTCAAACCTGCATCTTCTGTAGTTGCATCTGTTCTGTGACCTGTCTCCATCATGTTGACCTTGAATGTTTTCCACAGCACGTGATGCTCTGCAGGTGCTGTAAATTCCTTCTGTTCAATGATTTTGCTCCAGCAAGCTGCTTATCAGGCACTCTTTTGAAAACTGTGTTCATATTTCATACACACAATTATTCAGCAACTATAAAAGGGGGAAAATTCCTATTTATAGCACAAGGACCAGCATCAAATAGGACACTGAATTCTCACTGAGAGAGGAAGTGACCTGTTCTCTAATGCAGCAGTATTTCTGCTGAAAAGAAACAGCATCTTGGATTGGGGGGAGGGATGAAAAGCCCTGGGCCATCTCTTTCCATTAAAAATGTGCTGCAGTCCTAAAAATATAGTATCTGCCCTTCTCCTTTCCTGATGAAACCATCTGCGAAAGAGAGATTGCAGAAAAACCCAATCTTTCATTGTGGATTTGCGGTTGGTAATGAGTCCACCGACTCCTGATGGTCTGGTTTGGAACTGGTGTTATGTTTCCCATCGATCCCTGATCTCTGACCTTGACCTGGGAGTGAGGAGAAGTCACTGCAGAGAGTCTGCTGCGGGCAGGTAGCACAAATCCCTGGTCTGTAGAGAGTTTACAATCCCAGCACAAATGTGCACAGCCCTGAAACAAAGAGCACGTGGGGCTGAGGAACAAAGAACTGGCTGAGAGCAATGAATGGAGGGGGGGTAGCACGGTGAGAAAAAGCACTGGGGACAGCAATGGTAACTGCTGTGGAGAAGGTGAGTGCCTATTTTGTGTGAGCCTGCCTTCCGTGACTGCCTCTGCTCTCCCTTCCCTTCCAGGTACGTTGAGCCATGGCTTCCTTCCCCCAAGGCCATCATTGGCTCCCTGTTGTCACCCTGTCCTTCCCGTTGGTCTCCAGGCTCTTTAGGAAGAGCTGTGGTGGGTGACAATAAGCGAAGGCTCCGGGAGGTGGAGAGGACCAGAGGATGGGATTCCCTCTCCTGTCACTGTAGCAACGGTTGGGAAGCAGCAGTGGGGTGTGATGGGCGGCTGCGTGGTGGCCGTGGAGGGATGTGATGGGCAGGACCGCGCTGACATCACGGGGGAGGTGGCGCAGAGGGAAGGGGAGTGGGAAAGGGAGAGCCGGGGAGACTGCGGAGGGAAGAGAAGCTGCATCAGGAGTGGGCTCCAGGGAGAGGTAAGAGATGCTCCGGGAGCAGCAGGTCAGGGTGGGCTCCTCCACGGGTGGCTGTGGGATCAGAGCCTGCCTCGGCATCTTTTCTGGCTACCATGCTGGTGTGGGATGGCTCTTGGGCAGCAGCAATGTTATATGGTGCCCTGACAGCCTGGTACAGCAGGGCTTGGTTCCTGGACAGTGAGAGCGGGTCAGAGCCTGGCTGGCTGGTGCAGAAGCTGCGAATGTGTCCCCCCAGGACACCAGTGTGTGTCACTGACACTGTGCTGGGAAGAACCAGGAGTACCTGAAATTCCAGGATGGGCTAAAGGGACTGGGGAGCAGCCGTGGTCCCTCTCTGGAGAAGAGGACCGGAGTTCCCCCTTGGGATTAGAGCATGAATCATTGATGAAATGAATAGGAGGTCTGGAGCTCTGGTCCCCCATAGCTACATCTAGTAATAGGAGGCTGTAAGCAGAGCTGGTGTACAGGGACTGAGCCCAGCAGCGTGGAATTGGGGTGGGAATCCTAAACTACACATCTCTGGCAGCCTCAGCACTTACCGTGCCTGTGCAGAAAGCAATAGTTCTGGGGAAGGCACCCAGGTGTGCAATTATTGCCGGGAACTCTCTGGATGTGGATCCTGGGGATCTGCAGACCTGGAAGGCAAAATAACAAAGTCCTTGAAACTGCTCTGGATGTCGTATCGCCTTTTAGCGTAACGGTTGCATAACGGGATCTGATCTGCGAGCAGAGAGAACAAGGGGTGACGGTCACCTCTGTGCCCTGCAGCGTCCCAGGGGTACCTATGCGCTGTGCTGGCCCATGGCTCTGGGGTGAATTTCTATTCCTAAGCCAAAAGCTGGGCTCATTCTTTAATGTTTGAAAAAGCCGGTGGGTTTACAGCTCCCATTCCCGCAGCAGGGGTTGTACGGACTCTACACCTACGCACAGGCTGGGCAGCAGTGCCCTGCGGTATGTTAGCAAACTGGAAAGTGAGTGCATTAGCACCCGCTCAATCTCTGCTAACCTGCCTTTTGCCCGTCAGGATCTTGACCAAAGAAAGTACATGTGGGGCCTGAAACCCATTGCTGGTAACTCCTGGGGATACCAGAAACCAGTACTGGGGTGGAGATGGAAGAGGCACAAAGCAGAAACTCAGTAGGGCTGAAGAAACCTTGTTTGAAAACCAAGAACAGGGAGAGGCCAACGCTCCTGTCACAACCATTTTGTTGAAATAACTTTCATAGGCTTCCCATGTTTCACGTGTCATTTAAAGGGTTGGGGGCAACAGTGGGGCTGTAGAAAAATGCAGCTAGGAGAGCTTGAGCGTACGTGAGAGAGCAGAATTGCAATAAGGAACATAAATATGCTTTAATTAGGGAAGGCTATGGCTGTGAGATGCACAATCCTCCCCACACGAAGGCGCAGATGCTGGGTCTATAAGGAGAATTTGGGAGTGGCCCGGGGTGGCCATACTGTGATTTTATGGTAACTCTGCAAACAACAACAGCTTGTGATGCTGTGTGGGACTTGTGTGGGAGCAACACAGAGGCCCCACACTTGGAGGCTTTTAGGAGCAGGCTGGGGTGGTGTCACCCAGGTGGCTGCCTGGCCAGCTGCGTTCCATGCCTCCGAGGTGGGCGGGCAGGGGAGGAGAGGACCTGCTGGCATCTCTCTGTGCCATGCTTGGTGCCCCAGGAGGGCAGCTGTGGTGGGAGGGAGCCCAGGCGTTCCCGGATGAGACCATGCCAGGCACAGGCTGAACCAGGCTCCTGGGGGCAGTTTGGGAAGGGTGGGGGGGGGGAATGCTGATTTTCTGCAGCTTTAATCCCCAAGGTTGCAGCTCTGTGTGGCTGGCAGCAAGGACTGCTTCGAAGTCATGTTTCAACTTGATTTTTTTTTTTCAAGGTTATTCAACGTTTAGTGGGGAGTGTCACCAGGACCTCCTAGAAGCAGAAAGGGCAAGCCAGCTCTCCTAGTCCTTGACCTTCTCCACTGCTCAGCTGGCTCTCCTTGCCGTTCCCCCTATACTTGCCTACGCTGCAAAAGGGAGGATCATGTGAATATTACACAGCCTGGCATCTGCACATCAGCTGAAGCAGCTGAGTCTCTGACACGCTCCTGGTACCTTCATGCAATCCCCTTCCACAGCCGTGCTGCGTTGCCTGGCGTTTGGTCCCTACCATAGGCTGTCACTGCCAGATAGGCAATATAGAAATATAATAAATGGGGATTTGTGCTCTGCTGGGTGTTGGTAGCCAGCCTGCAACGCAACCCTTCCTGGGAAAAAGAGAGCCGTGGACCTGCAAGCCTCTGCAGAGGCCTGGGGCACGGGGAGGAGCTGCCCTTGTACGTGTCCAGAGAGGGCTCCGGGAGCTCAGCCAGGTCCTGAGAGACGTTTTAATCCTTCCCTATTCCACAGTCTATCTTGGCCACGACTCCGCTGCAGTGAATGCTTTCCAGTTCCTTTGGCAGGGGCACACACAGGCACTCCCAGGCAGGTACCTTGTCTTTGTTTTCACTCCTTATCTGGTACCGCTGAGAGCAGGCGACACAGCAGCTGGGTCAAGGAGAGCAGGTTGGTGTGTTCCCACTACTGCCCGGGCCTCCCTGGAGTCCCCTCTATCCTCTCCCTAAACCTAGGCTGAAATTTCCTTCTGCTGAGGTAGCTGTTTGTTTAATAGCTGAGGTTACTTGAGTAATCAATAGTTCTCTGTTTTCCAACAGAAATATCAGCCCTTTGGCCAAATCATCATTTCTATCTTTGTTACAAACCCGGCCTTAACTCTCAGCTCTGGGGGTTCTAGGTTATTTCCCGACCTACCTGCGCAGAACCCTGCTCCTTTTCTTCCTTCCTGCCAGCGTGGGTTATTTCTCTCTGAGGTTAAGCAAAAAGGGCTGGAAACACATGGAGAAATTACTGGAGCTGATTCTCTTCGATCTCAGCCTCTCTCCTGGTTCTGCCCTGATGGCTCATCCTCTGTACTTGCTTCTCTGAGGAGGGTGATGAGGATGGAGTCACTGGGATCCTCATGGCCAAGGGCATCGCTGATATAAGTCCCAGTCTGTGATCTCTGGGAGAACTTGGCTCAGCCGCTGTCAGCAGAAGAAAAAACTGTTCCCATCACACAGCAGGACCTGTATCCCAGAGAACCAGAGCTGGAAGACAAGGTATCCACAGTAAGGCTCCATGGCTGCAAATAAATTTTCCTTGCAAACAGGCAAAGGCACCGACTCCCCGGAGCTGGGTTTCCACTGGTTCCATCCCAGGCAGCCAAAGACTGGGCTGTGGCTCTGGGCTCCAGTTTCCTCTGAGATGAAGGAGGTCACAGGGTTTATTCTGCTGCTGGGGCAGTTGAAACACCCTCACTGTGCATTGTTAGCATCTCTGCACATCTCTGTTATTTCCAAACCAGAAAAGGTCACAGAGACCCAAGAGAAACCCACTTCCCTCCTTCACTGGAACTCCTTTTTCTGCCTCGTACATGCTTTTGTTGCCATCTCTCGCTTGCCAGAGGCAGGAACAAACACTGGGGTTTGGCAGGGCTCAAAGCCTTGGCTAGTCGGATGGGAAAGAGGCATTCTTGGTCCTCAGCCCGGGGCCAGGGCTCTGCTCCATGTCCACTGCCAGGTTCTCCAGCTGTGATTTTGGTGCTTATCCCATGCTGAGAGTGCTGTTCTTACCTGCCTGGGGATGGACAGCACCCCTGGGTGCTGGGCTGTGAATCCAGGATTTCTGGGAGATCCACGGAACGTGGGCGGGAATAGCTGGAGCAGGACCCAGAGCTACGTGAACCCCAGCATGTTGCTGTGGCTGAGCTGCACGTACAGTGGGAAGCGCAGGAGTCAGCGCTGCCTTCAGAGGTTTTTCCCCAAATATGCATGAGGGCAGGGAAAGGCAGAGGGAGGCCACGTAAAGCCGGGCTGTCTCTGCTTTGTAGAAACAGGGCTGTTATTCCCAACGGTTGCCCCCTGAGAGGCTGCAGGGCTTACACTGGGAAGGGATCCTGTAACTTGGAGACAGCTGGGAGGCACTTGGCTGTTTCAGGGGGAGGCACTGGACTTTTCCTAGTGCTCAGGGGAACTGGGATGGCAGCCGGGATCAGGGAGGGCAGGGCTGGGCAGATGAGAGATGGTCATAGCTGCTGTCTCCTTGTTAGAAGGAAGCCATAGAGCAACAGCAGGGCCTGATTTCAGAGAAGCGTTTGAGGTCTCAGTGCACGCTGATCGCCCCAGAAACCTCCTACTCAATTTTCTGCTGTGCACAGTCCAGCCTCCTCAGAAAGCACAGGGGCTGGTTTGCTTAAACACTGGCTGGGGCAACCCACAGATGAGATCAGCCCCAGAGAGGGAAAAGGGTTTCTCATGGTGATGGAGGGGTGAGGGAGAAGAGGAATTTCCTGGCTGTGGTAAAGGTGGGCTCTGCTTGAAGGGAAGTTAGAGAGAATGAGCTTGTGGTCATGGCATCAGGCAGCGGGAAGGAAGGGATGGGTCAGCAGCAAACCCTGGCTGAACAAACTCCATCTACCTTTCCATGCCAGCCCAGGAATGAAGGATGCACCAAACTACAACTCCCCTCTCCCCTCGCCCACCTTGTTCTTCTGCAGAGGGATCACAGCACTGGGGGAGCAGCCCTGGACTGAACCAGGCTGAGGGCAGGGGCTTGGCAACCAAGGGTCAGGCTGGGGAAAGATCTCATCTGAGACAAGGGAACCCTAATCAAGCTAATTTTCAAAGTGAGATACTCAAAAATTTCCCACCTGGTTAGCGCTGGCTCAGCCCTCTGGAAAATAACACACGTTTTCCTTGCTGTGGGGCCAAAGGGCTGTGCTGGGAGCGCTCTGCTGCTCTCCCGTCCCAGCTGCAGACAGGAGGTGCTGCTGGCAGGGCCCAGAATCGCTTTTCTTTCCCCTTTTGACAGCTGTTGCTGGTTATGAAAATGGGAATGTTCCCCAGCCAATTCTCGGCAGGAACTGCCCTTTCCCAGGCTGACCGCACGGGCTGTTTCTTCCTCTTCCCACCTCCTGACAGTAGTCACAGATTTGGGTACGTTCTAGTCTTGGCAAAGCACTGCTGTTCCCTGCTCCTCTTCCTCACATGGCCACAGGAGAGCCCCGTGGCTGTGGCCTGTGAAGGGGGAATGTTTGTTCCTTGGCCTCAGATCAATAAAATTCTTGACTCAATTCTTTTCCCAAAGCACAAAGAAAGAACTAAGAAATGCTGGGGCCACTCCTGCTGTGGGAATTTATACCCCAAAGCTGTCAGTCTGCAAATGAACCTTCTTCCTAGCACAGAGATCCTGACACCAGCTGCTGTCCCCTCTCCCCAAAGTGCAGGGTGGACATGACACTTCGCAGCAGAGCGGTCGGGACATCACGGTGTCTTGCAGGAAAGCTGATATTTCTTCTCATACCTGATGCTGAGGCCAAGTGAGTGTCCACAGCATGGACGTGAGAACACTGGGCAAAGCTTGGTGGAGGCAGGAAGGAGACAGCAGGGCTTATTGCTACCGGACGCTGTGAGTGTCCAAAGCTTGGCAAGAGTTGCAGAGGGGTCAAGCATCTCCCTAGGCAGTGAGACTCTGCAGAAGTCACCACTGCAGGAGGGTAGGAAATCCCGCGGTTCAGAGCTTAAGCCAGTTTCTAAGAGAAAAGAGCAGAAGTAGAACGAAAGGGAAATGACTCCACACCAGTTTACTTGCACCGTCCTTGCAGCGTTGGCTACTGAGAGGACACCGGCAGCACAGAAGTGGGTGGATTCAGACCACATCCCACCCAGCAGGTTGAGAGTTCCTCGGAAAGCCAGAGTGGTGCAACTGAGCTAATGCAGAAAGAAGTTGTCTGGCTAACACCAAGGTCATTCTCAATAGTTCCTTCCACTCTCTCTTCCATTTTTGTTGTGCTGTGAGGCAGGAAGCTGAAAACTCCCCCGTATTTTGGGACTTGAGGCAGAGGTCAGCAACCGCCCAGGTTCTGAGTAACAGTTAAGTGTGTCAGCACTGAGCCCCCCGCGTTCAGTTCCCTCCCCAACTCCTAACGGCACACGACGACAGAATTTCCATGCTCTTTATTTCAGAGCTCAGAGAAAATTTTTGTGACCAGTGCTGAGTTAAATAAAAAGTTGGTAAATTCAGGAGGAAATGTGGCTTCACCCAGCAAGGCACTAACCTTTGGAATTGCTTTGAGAGCAGGTGAAGTCAAATATGATAACTGGCTTGGAAATATCCTGATGCTTTTATGACCTTTAATAATGTCTGTACTTCTGTACCCAGACAAGGGTCACCAGACTGCTCCAAGACATGACCAAATTCCCTTAGAAAAATCAGGAAATAATTCTCTTCCTCTCTTTCCCTGTCCTGTTGTGATTGCAATTGCTCAATTTTGGTAAAGCACAGGAATTACCCCTGGCCAGAGCAGCGTGGCCTTTTCCTGTGAACCCCACTTTGATATGAGAATGATCTGTGTCATGGCACTGCTGGAGGTGCCGAGGTGGTGTTTCGGAAACTTTGCATCTGAGACAGAGTGTTACTCAAGGGAAAGAAGTACCACATCTCTGTCCTCAAGAGCAGATGCAGGATTTAAGCCCCATGCTAATGTTCTCCCAGATGGTTCTGAAGAGACCAGAGAGGTTCAGGTCTCTCCCTACAATGACAGTGACCTCCTGGCAAGTGAGCGTGGATGTTTTTCTTCCACTGCCAAGATTAAAACAGTCCCTTTCATTTTTCTTATTTTGCTTTTACTGTCCTCAGCCCCAGCCCAGGGCTGTGAAGGTTGGGTGGTGGCTCTGTTTCACAGTGACCTTCCCATGGCCATTGCTGAAGGGGCTCCAGGTAAGGAGAGGCTCTGCTGAGGGCAGTCGTGCTCTTGTCCTTAGAAGTCCTGCTGAGACCTTTGTCTCCCCAGTAAACTAGTGCTTTGTGGGATTGGGTCTCAAACCTCCTTTGAAGCCAAGCAGCCATAGGGACAGGCTTCGTCCACCACCTGCCCATGACAGCAGGTCCCCCTGGTGCTCAGGTCACTGGAGCCTTCTCCCATTAGCGGGTCACTGCGAGCAGTGGATTATACCCTGGCAACAGGGACACTGCAACATGCAAGCCCTGAAACTGCAGTGCCTGCTCCACTACTCAGAGAAATAGGTCGTGCATCAGCAAATGAAAAAGGACAGATGGTGTCTGCTAATACCGCTTAGTTTATGGCCTGCAGGATTAACTCACTAGTTGTCATGTCTGCAGAAAATAGGAAATGGGTGGGTCGGGTGGAGGAAACGTGTGGTGTGCCCAGCCCTCCCTGTGTTTGTAGGATGCACCAGCTGGAAAGGATGTCAGAGATGCTGCAAGGTTCTGAGAGGCTGCTGAAGGGCTGCGGCGTCTCCCTGAGGGTCTGGGCACCAGAGCTGGTGCCTTGTACCAAGCTTTCCCATCCATCTCCAGTTCCCACACTCCACACACGCAAAGGTCAGCGCTGTGGGGAGGAAGACGCTGAGCCGTGCAGGGATCCCCAGCAGAGACAGGGACGCTGTTTGTGGTCTAGGCGCCAACAACGGCTCTTCTGGAGAAGCCCACAGCTTCCTGTCCTGCACCAGCTGCAGGACAGCCTCCAGTTCAGCCTTTTGAACTCCCAAGCACCCATGTGTTTGCAGGAGTGAGACAGAAAGCTGATGCAGAAGTCTCAGGTCTTTTCAATGCCTTCTCTGTGACACACTGTTCTCCTTTCCTGGAAACCAGGCCAGTGCCTCACTCTGTTCTTCTTGCAGAAATCAAGCCCCGTGTGAGTGCTCTAGCTTCTCCGCATCTGGTCTCTGAGGGGAGAACAAACCCTTCCTCAGCCTTCTGAAAATGCTCCTCCTGAAGATTTCACCTTGATCCTTGCTGCCTCTGCTGCGGCCAGGTTTGCTCGCATCCTGCAAGATGCTGAGAACCCCGAAAAATAGCTGCCATCAGGGAGAGAGGAGAGAGAAAACCCTCCAGAGCCAGTGCTAGGTTCCTGCCCTGTCATGCCATCTCTGCCTTTTGCTGATGTCACCTGGCTCTCCTCACTGAGTGCCTGGCCACCACCACCCTGGCACAGTGTCCCCTGTGTCCCCACAGGCCAGGCAGCCACCTGCTGCTGTCAGAGGTGTTTGTCACCCCCACCTTCTTCTAGCCACAACCAGCTGTCACAGGCACTGGGGTTTTCTCCAGTGACTAATTTGTCTGTGTTTATGCCAACGCCAAACACATAATTGTCTGTTTAACAACTCGGGTGAGGAGGGAGCCTGGCTGCTTCCTTGTAGTGTAGGGATCAGACCAGCACTTTCCTGATGGCAGCACCCTCCTGTGCTAAACCTTCTCAGTTATAAATCCCCTGTCATTAAGGAGAACAGGTCACCAGTAAGAGTGAAGCGAGAGCGGGGATCATTGATACTTCTATCCCCAAAGCTGTGCAGTGTGTGTGCAGGACAGCAGGTGCATGAAGAAATCAGAACAGCCTGTGCTTTTATTACAAAAGGAAATGCTTCTTTTGTTGAGGGGGAAAGCATGTCAGATTACTATTATAAGTAATTGCTTAACGCTCCCTACCTTTACGTCATTGCTGAAGTAGACAGCAGTTATCTCCGAGTCCCTGTTCGGGGTCTCCTTTCAAGGCATGTTTCAAGGCAGAGCCTGTGGCCCTCCTGGCTGGCTGAGCCCTGGGGGAGACAGGATGGTGAGCTACGTGGACACGCCAGCCTCCAAGTTCTTCCCCCTCAAAATCTCCCCACCTCCCACCTCTTTTTATCAGCTGCTGACAAGACTTGCCATCTGTGTAGGTGGCTCCCAAGCTTACAAGATGATTCCCCGCTCCCTCCCCCAACCTCCATCCATGAGCGCCTTTAGGATTTCGAGGAGGGGGAGCGCAGCGTTCCTCCGTCTGCAGGCCTGTTCTGCAAGGGACCGGCGATGCTTTCAGAGAGCTCCATGTGGTAACTCTCTCCCAGGATTTCACATGACAGCGTCTTCCACGGAAAGTCACAGCAGGGAGTGGAAGATTGCGGTGTGTGTGGGTGTTAGGAGGGAGCAGAGTGGGATGGGGAGATGGAGGGGAGAGGACGTGTAACCGCAGAGTAAACCAGAACAATCCTCTTGGAAGAGGCTTGAATTTCTGATCCCAGGGCTCCCATCTCCTGCCTTTTCCTCTTCATTTAATAGAATGTCAATCCTTGTCAAGTCCAGCAGAGAAAAAAGGAGTCAAACGGAATCATCTCTTCCTTCCCCGAACACATCTCAGGGGATCACAAGAGGCAAACAGAACATGAACTAACTAGATCAACCCAGAAAGTGTGTGCAGATTTGCACACTGGGGAGAGCCCTCCCCAGCCACCAGTATCTTCCCTGGAGAGAAATAAACGGCCGCTAATGACATCTCCATCTGAGAAACGACCAGAGTGCATGTCATTACAAACCAGTGCTTCCCCAGGGCCCTGGCAGAAAATGACCCCAGTGAGCTTCGGTTCTAGAATACACAGCTGCTACCTCCTGAATGCAAAGCATCCTTCACCACAGATCTCAAAGCTCTCAGGGTTAAGCTTCACTGAGCCTCTCTGACAAACCAAGATTGCCATCCCTGCCTTGCACACAGGGGAGCTGGGGCCCTGAAAGGAGGAATAAGGGAAGCCCACACGCTCCTGGCACGACTCTTCAGGGCAGGGAGCTGGGATGAGACCCCCCCACTGCACCTCTGAGAGGTTTAAAACTACCTTTGTGCTACTTGGGTCTCTGTGTCCCTCTCACCTTCATCTAGACACCGGGACTACAGCAACCTCTTGGGTTTGTCTGTGAGCTGTCAGAGCACACACCGGGCTGTGCTCCATGGCTGGTCCTCAGGAGACAGACCCTTAAAACTGCCGTCTGTATTTTGGCACCAGTGAATCCTGATGCACCTGGGTCCCTTTAACAGCCCTGGCTGTCCCATGCAAGCGGGGCCAAAGGTCTCAACCTGCCCATCAAAACCAGAGCTGAGTCATTCCAGAGTGCCCCTGTCCCGCAACATGGAAGAATTCCTGGTGTAAAGCAGTTCCCCCACTTCCCCCTTTTCATCCCCTCTGTGGCTATTTCAAAAAGCAGCAACATGAGCTGGATTTTCTCTAAACTCCATCTGCTTTGCAGCCTGTGACACACAAATAACCACCCATCCCTGCCTGGGCAAAGAGGAAGAAACCCCGAGGAGACCCGTATACTTCTAGAGAAAACAGTCTGTTCCAGGGAGGGGTTCACACCTCAGTGCCAGAATGACCTGGAGGTTTCAGGCAGATTGAAGCTTTATGTGTCCTTAAATAGCTGTTTCAACATCCCTGGTGTGTCCTGTGGGCCAGGGACAGAGGGGAACAGGCAGTTATTTACCATACCTGCACAATCTGGGTAACCAGGAAAGGGGAGGAGGGAGGGAGGGCGGCCAAAGGGGTCGTGGTAAAAGCTGGAGTTTCTATTTTATCAGTTGCAAACCAAAGCCGGTGCGCCTGCCTGCCAGCACCCCACCGCAGCAATATTCCCGGCCACAGCACACCCCAGTCCCTCCATGCAAATACTCCCAGTCTTGAGTTTCGCAATCCCTTCCCGGCAGCCAGCCTCTGCTTTCACTCTCTGAATTACCAAGGGGAGTTTTCATTACATCACCAGAGGCTCTTCCTCATCGAAGCCAGTGACACAGTTGTCACTCCGCTTTTGAGGGGTTTTTTGGGGTGTGGGTGGCTGGGGTATTTCTCTGGAAAGTGACCCCATGCCTCCCAAAGGAAGGTTCAGCCCCATTTTCCTGGATGCTGCAGCCAGACTGGAAGCAGCACCGGGCAGTGTGGGTTGGCTCCAACCGGTGCCTGGACAAAGCACGTCCCACTCTGCTGCTGGAAGCCTTTTCCAGGGAGATATGGCATTTTCAGGCAGCTTTGAAAGTCGCCTGTGCCAAATCCTGCTCTGATTTAAGCAGCGGGTCAGAAGTCAGCAGTCTTCCATCTTTCTGCCAGCGTAAGCAAGAGCAAATTTGCCTATCGGAGCTGGGATTTGTGGAGCAGTTCACTGAAGTTTGAATTCTCCCTCCCCTTTCTCTCCCCCCTTTTTTGTTTTTTTGTTTATCTTTTCAAATATCCCTCAGTTAAACAGTCAGACTGGTGACGGTTTCCCTGCAGCCCCAGGGAGGGGCTGAGCTGATCTCACTCCCAATCCGGTGACTTTCCGATCAGCCTTTTTCCTCCCCTCCCTGGCAGCCCATTCCCGTGCCCTCTCCTTGCCAGCCCCAGGACGTGGTTGGTTGGTTTTTTTTCCCCAGTTTGAATCAAAACAAACTACCAGGTTCAAACTGCTCCCTAGTCAGGAAGGTGCTGAGCAGGAACCTCTGCTCCTGGCAAGGGCTGTGGAAACTCACCATGGAGAAACACCTTGGCCACAGAGAACTTGTTTTCAAGTAGACGGTATGTCTGGACCATGACGGGGTCAGCACAGTTAGAAATCTGTGTCTCTGAGCTCCATAAAAACACTGAATTCCCTCAAACATATAAAAACTGGCAAGAGGTCTGCAGGGCTCGGGAGCAGGGAAGATGGCTCTGAAGTCAGCGTGAGCCCTTGGATTTATCCTGGCCTCCCCCAGCCCTGTTTGTATCATGATTCCTCATTTAAGGGAATGAAGAGTCATTTCTGCCCCAACAGCACGTTGCGAGCTGATGCCTTTCCCAGGGACTCCAGATGGTTTTGCTCTCTATCTCTCTGGTTGTGTCTGCACTACTGGTAATTCAGGCCTGTCTCACATTAGCTTTTGAGATGAAACCTTCCCACAATTAGTTACAGCCTGTGCTCTTGCGCTGCAAAGGACGTAGGGCTGAGCTGTCAGAGCGCTGTCTGGGAGATCCGTCCCACACACAAGTCCTGTTCAGGTTTCTCTATTTCAGTCAGGAGTGTGATTCTTCAGTGAAATCATCAAACCAAGGCAGTCTCTGCTACAGATCGGTAGCGACAGCCATTTAAAGATGCCTCATACCTGGCCAGTCTCAGGCAGGAAGAGCTAATTTCCATATAATCTTGTTTTACCCCAGCAAAACATCTGGCCTTTTTTTCTCTGGCCTTTCTTTCCCAGTAGTGAAATGGGGAGAGGATCCTTTCATGTGTCGGTGCACCCTGGGAGCTCCGTATCAAAAGTGTCAGAGAAACTCTAAGCATCTTCATGCCTGCCTGCCTGTAACCTGCCAGGGACCGGAGCTCAGGAATTCAGGGGCAACACACTCCACAGACACCCTTGGAGCATCCCTGCCTCTCTTGGAGCAGAACTGTTTGGCCCCCTTGCTAAATTAGCTTGCTAATGGGGTTCTGCATCCCAGGTGGGAATTTAATGCTCCGAGGTCAATCCTAAGTGTGTTTCCAAAACTTCCAGCTGGGCCAAAGCCATGTGTATTGTGGAAGGAATGCCGGAGCGCAACCGAGGCGAGGGGGAGATGACAAACGTCTGGGGAACGTAAGCTCTAGGGAAGGACTTGGGTGCAGCAGGCATCTTGGGATAAGGCAGGCACAGAATTAATTAAGAAAAGCGCAGGGAAGTGAACAGGAGAGCTGAAGGTTGTTAGCAGAGGAGGCGGCTTCATTTGTGTGCTCTTATGCAGGTGATTTTTTTCCCTCTGCGCCTTCATTCACCCATCCATCAAATCAGGAAGCGTCATCATTATCTCTGCTGTACAGACAGGCGCGGGGTCTTTGCCTACAGCAAGTCAGGCAGCACGAGCACAGAAACCCAGGTGCTTTCCACTGTCAGCCTGGCTTCGCTTCACTAAACCTTGTTCTCCATCCCAGAGGCACTGAACAGGGTCCTCCGCAGCCAGGAAGGAGCCTGGTAATAACTATGCAAATAGGCTTTGCTGAGAGAAATGATTTCAGGAATGGCGATAGCTGGGAGACAGCGATGAAGCCACACTTGTCTTGTCACATGCATAACTACAGTCTGTCCAGTCAGAAGCTGACAGTCTATGGGGAAAGCAGCCCCTTCTGCGCCGATTTAACACGCACTTCATAGACACAGCAGATCTTTCTGCTTCGCCTCCCCTGCATAATAGGAGGCAGCATCCTTCCCGTTAGCTTATCTGCCTTTGAAGGGGAGACGAGGCTGGCAGACCCCCGTGGGCATGGGGGAACCCTGGAAGGAAACGGAGGCTTTTAAATTTCTGCATGGCTGCAGCAAGAATGTGGGTTATAGTTTCAGTGCCTCTGTATGAAAGAGGCCAAACCCTGCACTCAGGGAAGCATTCCTGGGTGAATAAATCTCTGCATGACTCTTACAAATATTATAAAGGTAGGCCACACAGCCAGGGGCAAGATGCCCCAGCAGAATGAATGAATTCAGAAGAGCCTCCTGCAGTTATAGGCCCCGCTCTCCAACAAGAGAGATGTTAAAAAAACAAACTTACATTGGAGTACAGCACTCCACCCGCCCCTAGGAGAGTGCCAGGCCCCTTCACAACCCACCATTAGCTCCAGGTCCCACCACTAGCTCCAGGCCCCTTCACAACCCACCGCTAGCACTAGGCCTGAGAGGTGGTGGGGAAGCCTCTGGCCGGGTGAGGCCAGCATAGCCCAGCCCAGGATGGCCAGCCATGCTACGACCGAGCCTTACGGCCGTGTCAATGCCGGGGGCGGGATGACGACGGGACAGGGCCGGAGACAGCCACCGCCTCACCGGGGCCACAAGTCTTCGGGCCCACTCGGCGGCCCTGCCCTCAACCAAAATGGCGGCGCCGGCGGCGGTGCCCGCTGAGGGGCGGGGCGGGGCGCATGCGCAGAGGGCGGGGCGGGGCCGTGCTCACCGGGCGGTGGGGCCGTTGTCGTTGCAGCGCGGCGGAGGTAGCGCCCGGAGCTCCCCGGAACGACTCTCACC
>VXAK01007858.1:31792-51452 GCA_013399435.1 Arenaria interpres | reverse complement strand
GCTCCGGTGGTCCCGGAGGGCGGCGGCGAAGAGGAGTTGGAGTGCCCGCTGTGCCTGGTGCGGCAGCCGGCGGAGAACGCCCCGCGGCTGCTGTCGTGCCCGCACCGGTCGTGCGGGGCTTGCCTGCGGCAGTACCTCCGCATCGAGATCACCGAGTCCCGCGTCAACATCTGCTGCCCCGAGTGCAGCGAGCGCCTCAACCCCGCCGACATCCGCCGCCTCCTCCGCGACTCCCCGCACCTCGTCGCCAAGTACGAGGAGTTCATGCTGCGCCGCTGCCTCGCCGCCGACCCCGACTGCCGCTGGTGCCCGGCCCCCGACTGCGGGTGAGTCCCCCCGGGGTGCTGTCCCCGCCGCCCTGGGGAGGGGGGCCCCGCTGTCCCCGCCGTCCTAGGACAGCCTGGCGAAGGGGGGCACCCGCTGTTCCCCGTGTCCTGGGACACCTGGGGAAGGTTGGGGACACCTGCTGTCCCTGTAGGGTGCTGTCCCCTGTGTCCTGGGACAGCCTGGGGAGGGGAGGGTCTTACTGTTCCCTTAGGGTGCTACCCCATCTGTCTGTCCTGGGTCAGCCTGGGGAGGGGGCTACGTGTTGTCCCTATAGGGTGCAGCCTCCTCCATCCTGGGACACCTGGGGAGGGGGGACCTGCTGTCCCCATAGGGTGCTACCCCATCCTTCTGTCCTGGGATGGCTCAGGGAAGGGAGACCCTCCACCCTGGTGAGGTGCTGCCCATCCCCAGCGGGTCCTGGGACAGTTGAGTGAAGCGGGACCTACTGTCCCAGGGGGATGCTGCTCATCTCCAGCAGGTTCCTGGGGATGGCATCCCATTCACTGTCCTGCTGGGGTGCTGCCTGTCCCACCTGGGTGCAAGGGCAGTGCAGGAAGGGGTGGGTCACCCCCAGTAGGGTGTCTGCTGCTGAGAGACAATTCTGGTCCTGCTAAGTCCCATGAAGAACCCTCATTCCAAGTGTTCTCTACTTGCTTGTCAGCAGTCTCTTTGGGACAGTTGATGTGTGCTGGTTTTTGGGGTCTTGGGGAGCAAAATAACACTTTGTCCACCCTTACTACCTCTCTAGAGCACTAGGATTTGACCTTGGGGATTGTGGAAATACAGATAAATTGGGTATGAGTGATAGGACTCGAAGGGGGTTTTAGCTGAGCCATCGTTTCCTTCATTTAAAAGAAAGCTTTTTTTTTATCTGCACAAATGGGAAGCGTGGAGTTTCCTGGCTGCGTGTGTTGCTGTGAGCTGTGGGGACAGTGCGCGGGGCCACCCTGCAGCTTCCACAGCAGGGAAGAAGGAACCCTAAAGGGTCACTTTTTCCCAGTGGGGATGTGAATACATGGCAGAGAGGAGTGATGTTGACTCATTATCCATGCCCAAGTGAGGAAATGTCTGTCTGTCCAGAAGTCAGCCCAGCCAAGCTGGATGACTCTAGAGTTATCTGCATGTTGCTTTCATTTTCTTTTCTCTTTTCCTTCAAACGAACCCTGAGAGGTTTCTGTTTTGAGTGTGAGCCAAAGCTGCCTGGAAAAGGGCTCTGTTGGGGAAACTTTAGAGCGAAGTGCTGCGAAGTTTAGCTACAGCTCAGCCTGGATCGCCGTTCTGGGCAGTGAGAACATGAAAGGAAAGTTTGACCTAGTAGTGAGAACGGAAAGCGTGGTGGGAGGGTTGCGAAGATTTAATCAGAGCCTTGTAATAGCCTTCCTATGCAAATGGGGTGAACCTGTCTCAGGTTACCCCATTTCACAACCTCTGAGCATCACCGGGCAAGGGCTCCTTTCTTCAGAGGGACACACATTAATAGCCAACGACAGCTTTGCTCCTTTCGGAAGCCAAATGAGGGCTAGACCTTGATATTTCAGCAGCGCTGGGGGTATGATGAGGGAGGATGGAGCAAGTTGTGCTGCCCAGAATGCAACACCAGAGGGAATGGGAATGTCCCTGCTGATAACCAGCTAGAGAAAATCCGGTTCCTGCTTACTGAATCTCAGCTCTTTGCCTGCTGTGATGTTTATCTGCGTTCAGGATAAGGTGTAAACGCAACGTGCGTCACCCAGGCTGTCTGGTTGGAAGGAGCCGGCCCCGGGGTGGCCTTGGAGGGCGTTGCCTCTGTGACAGTAGCCCCACCTGAGTCTGCTTTGGGCAGACCGGTGTCACACGCAGCTCTTTGTGCGAGGAAAAGCCTCCTCCGTGGTTAATGTGCGAGGGGAGCCGGGGGATGGGCTGAGCATCCTCCTCCGGGCTGCCCAGCAGAAGCAAGAAACGACCCTGGGGCTGTTGGACAAGCAGCTCTTACGGACCAGTGCTGCCAGTGTGTCTGTGGCACTCGAACAAAGGCTGTTGGAATCAGCCCTCTGTCAGGGAGAGGAATTAATCGCCCTATTTGTTCTTCCCACTGAGCTCGTGTGGCTGTGCTTATGTAAAATCAGGGTATGAATTATTTACAGCGGGCTTTCCCACCGTAGTGCCAGTGTACGGAGCCGGAGCGTAGGGCTGGGGACATGGGCGATGCTCGGCGCCGGGTGTCACCCACCACCGAGGTGACGGCAGCGAGGGGCTGCTGGGGGATGGCGGACAAAACCCTGGGCGTGTGGCACGCAGCATCCTGTGCCTTCCACGCGTACCGCAGTCTTTCGTAAATGAAAGAGCTTGGCTGTGCTGCCGGCGGGGGGGAGGAGGAGGAGGACCAACACAACACCAGCGCGTGTTGCCATGGAAACACCAGTCAATTGATGCGCCATCAATCGCAATACAAATCATTTTCTATGTTTGCAGCTTTCTTTTTTTTCTTCCATTCGCCCTTCCCCGCTACAATCAGGTGGCATCGCTGTCTAGTGTTTGTCACACTGCCTCTCTCCTAGGAGCTTGGGGAAAATAACAGAACCTTGAAAGAAACGGAGCTGCGTAGGCTGAGCTGGGTGAATGAGACTGGAGGCAACTGGTGAGGCTCTGACACCTGTGTAAGAGGGATGGAGGCAACTCCTGACCATCCATGGAGTGGACTGGGAATGGTGCTGTGCCATTCCTGGGGTCTCAGGAAGACACTCGCTGTCCTTGATGTATTGGGAAAAGTCAGAGTTTCCCTTTTCATCTGCTGGGGCTGAGCCTGGAAGCGGCTGTTTAATGCAGCGATGTGTCCGAGGTCGGGTGAAGAGGGGGCACATGTTGCTGTCATGGCTTATCTTAAGCACATCGCTTTAACAGCTTCTCCTAGTTGACCTGGAATTTGGAGATATGTTGTTTCTTTCCCTAATAGACAGTCACGCATTTTACTTCCCCGCAGCTGTGGGCTTGTTCATGGTATTTGTCATTTCAGCTCTAGGAATAAAATATAAATGGTGACGATTTTCATTTCTCATAGGATGTGCTCCAGTATCTTAAAAAAAAAACAAACCCTACCTCTCTAGTGAGGGGTTAATTTGGAGCATGGCGTTGCTTAATATATTACACTGAGCCTTCCTAGCTCGCTCTTGTGATTTGAAATAGCAGGGTGTCGTAACACAGCTGGTCAGATGAAGCTTCTTTTTTGTGCCAGGGGTAGGTCTTTGGCTGTATGATCGTGGCAGGGTAAGGATGCTTCGTGGGATCTTCCTTAGAGAAAATGCATAGGAGTCAGTGTGGGCCAAATTTGTCTCTCCCAAACCGTCTGTATCCTGTCTTTCCTCAAATATTGGTTTCACGTGCCAGGAGTGTGTGGCCGTGGATGCACGAGGAGACCCTGCCATCGTGCCTCTCGGTGTGGAGACGTTGTTTCTTTGGCGCTTTTGTCGTACTCTGGCAGGATGAAGTTGCTCAAACTCCCACGGGATGTGAATCATTGTGGTATGACACATTCAGCGGTTCTCACGCTGCTGCCTCCCAGAAGAGGCAATACGACTCGAGCTACACAAGCTCTAAATATAAAACCTTGAATAGGAATTATTCTCCTCTGGCCACTAATGAAAATACAGGGGCTGAACAATGAAAATAGCCTTTGCCCTATGGGTGTCGCAGAAGTGGAAGATGCTTCTGAATTGCTCAGTTCAGCCCCTGCCAGTGGAAAGAACCTCAGTGGAGATGGCTGGAAGTGGGTTTTCCTATGGTGGTGCTTGGTGGTGCTGCGTAGACTTTTGTGGACACAACACACTTCCTTCTGGAAGATCACGCTGCCGTCGGAAAAATGCAGAAGCGGGGTTGGTTGAACGTGGTCCCCCCTCTCTTATACATTCAGTTAGTTTTACTCCAGTTTTGGCTTCCTCTGGAAGAAAAGCATTGTTCTTCACTACTCTTTAAAACAGGGAATTCTGTGGAGATCAATGAGAGCTGGTTTCTTGGGATGGCCACATGGAAACTCCTCTTGTTGCACTTATTTTAGAGTTAGTCAGTTGATAGAAGTGCCCAGGACAACCTCAGCTTTCCTAGACTCCTCCGGGCCATGTTGCATCCATCCTTGTGCCTGTCCCAAGGAACAGGGTGGGTGTATTTAGCAACAGGTGCCTGGAATGAGCAGCATGAGCCTGTCCTAGGAGCCTGAACTGGCAGAAACAGTGAGCTGTTAACAGGGCACACTGGGCAAGGCAAGTCTGGTCTGTGTGAGCTGGCAGTGAGAACTGCCAGCAGTCATTGAGGAGAGAATTTGATATTGTAAGCCGTCTGTATAAAAGCTATCTGCCCCGAGTAACCCAATTAGTGCGACTTAATTTCACGGGAGTGGAGAGAGCAGGAATTTGCCTGGCATGCAGGCTGCAGCACAGGCAGTGATCGGAAACATGGAGATGGGAGAGATGGGCTGACCTGCCCCACGGGCACCGGGGGTGAATTCACATATCCCTCAGTGTAGCCTGAGCTCTCACTCCACCATCTCCATCTCTTCATCTCCTCGCCCAGCTGCTTTGAACAGAGCAGCTCAGGCAAGGGTGGCCTTCCATGCCGCCCCTGGATGAATTAAAAGGATCACTGGACTGTCACAGAATCACAGAATCACATGGGGTTGGAAGGGGCCTCTGGAGATCATCTAGTCCAACCCCCTGCCAGAGCAGGTCCACCCAGAGCAGGTTGCACAGGAACTTGTCCAGGTGGGGTTTGAATGTCTCCAGAGAAGGAGACTCCACCACCTCCCTGGGCAGCCTCTTGAGGGCTCTGCCACCCTCAAAGTGAAGAGGTTCCTCCTCATGTTTAGGTGGAATTTCTTATATTCAAGTTTGTGCCTCTTTCCTCTTGTCCTGTCCCTGGGCACCACTGAGGAAAGACTGGCCCCATCCTCCTGACACCCACCCTTGAAGTATTTATAGGTGTTGACCAGATCCTCCCTCAGCCTTCTCTTCTCCAGACTAAAAAGACCCAAGTCCCTCAGCCTTTAAGCTATCAAGCCTGTCACTTGATAACTTTGTCTTTTACCAATTCCCCCGGTGTCTTCCTTCTCCTCCAGGTACGCAGTGATCGCCTATGGCTGTGCCAGCTGCCCCAAGCTCACATGCGAGAGGGACGGCTGCCAGACGGAGTTCTGCTACCACTGCAAACAGATATGGCATCCCAACCAAACCTGCGACATGGCCCGCCAGCAGCGGGCACAGGCGCTCCGAGTACGGACCAAGCACACCTCAGGCCTCAGTTACGGACAGGAATCCGGGCCGGGTATGGATTCATGTGGTTTTTGATCTACCTGTGGAGCTGAGAAAGAGCAACCTGTGTCCCCAACCCCGTCCTGTCAGAGCAAGGGGGGTGGTGGTGTCTTACATGGCACAGCTGAGGGTCTCCAGCAGCCACAGGTGAAATTCAGAGTCATTTCCTAGACTCATAGAATGGTTTGAGTTGGAAGGGACCTTAAAGATCATCAAGTTCCAAGCCCCCTGCCCTGGGCAGGGACACCTCTCACCAGACCAGGTTGCTCAAAGCCCCATCCAGCCTGGCCTTGATCCCCTCCAGGGATGGGGCATCCCCCTCCTCTGGGAAGTTCCCCTTCTTGTGTGTGTTAGGACAAGCCTGGGGGGGCCCTTTGTGAACACAGCACACATCAGCAGGTGACGATGTGTTCTGGGTCCTTCTACATCACGGCAGCCTCCCCTCATCCGCCCCAGCGAGGCTTGTGGCTCTTTTGATCTTGGACGTTCTCACTTCTTGCTGATCTAAACCCTGAACGATCAGGCATCTTTTACCCTTGCAGCTTCGCGTTTGCCTGCTGGGGTAGTATGGAGTAGCCCTTGTGCCTTGCTCCATGTGCTGTTAGGTGTTAGTAATGTCAGGTACAGAAAAAAAATGCTAACCCACAGACTCCCACGCTGCCTGGTAAGAGCTGCTGCCTCTCCTGAGTTCGTTAAAAATAACTGTATTGACTCTGGAAGTGGGCAGTAAGGCCGTTTCATAAAGTCCCACCCTACCCCCAAACAAAACACCCTGCTTTTCCTTCTGTGTCAGGAGCGAAAATGTTAATAGGCTGACGTAGAACGGAGCTGTTGTGGGCGGTTCAGAGGTGGCTTCGTGGCATGTTGAGGTTCAACATGCCCCAGTCAGGGGTGGACAGCACAGATTCTACCACAGCCTGCAGTACGAACCAGCAAGCAAAAAATAGTTTCTGAGTCTTTATACCCTTTTTAAGGAGATCCCTGCCAGGAAGAGGCATTTAGCCACTGAAAGGGAGGTTCTCGAGGCTGTGGTTTTTTCCCCACCCGCTTCTTGCTGGATTCAATGTAGTGATTAATAAGGTGCGAGCTGCTCTGAGCAGCTGGATTTCATATTGTTGAGTGTTGCCGAGGCTGCCAGCAAAGCCCTGAACCACAGCACAGCCATTGCCTAACTGCAGTCAGATGATGCTTGGATTAAGGAATAGATGAAGGACCCTTATCCTGGGGTCTGGGGACCGGACAGCTCTGCTCTGGACCCCCATGTGTGGCTGCAGCCTCTGTTCCCCTTTTGGCTGCTTTTGAGGGAAAGATTCGGAATTTCTCTGATGCCTCCTTCTCCCAGTTGGTGTGTTGTTCTTGGCTTGTGAATCGCCTCAGTGGAGCAATTTAGTAATGGTTCATTCCTGCACTGCTGCCTTGGCCGGCACAGGGCAGGTAGGACTTGTTCCCAGCGTTTAAGTGTGTTCTGGAGTACATCCTGTTCAAGGCCACAACAAGCTTTTAAAGTGACTGCTGTTCTTAGTCGCTGCTGTCCAGGCAAATGGCTTTGATGGGATCTGTCTCATCAATGTTATCTTCTTTTCCCTGACCTGTTGGAGCCGGTCCAGAGGAGGCCACGGAGATGGTCCAAAGGCTGGAGCCCCTCTGCTGTGAGGACAGGCTGAGAGAACTGGGCGGGGTTCAGCCTGGAGAAGAGAAGGCTCCAGGGAGACCTTCAAGCCCCTTCCAGTCCCTAAAGGGGCTCCAGGAAAGCTGAGGAGGGACTCTTGATCCTGGGGAGCCATAGGACGAGGGGGAAGGGTTTTAAACTGGAAGAGGGGAGATTGAGCTGAGATCTGGGGAAGAACGTCTTTGCTGTGAGGGTGGTGAGAGCCTGGCCCAGGTTGCCCAGAGAAGCTGTGGCTGCCCCATCCCTGGAGGGGTTCAAGGCCAGGTTGGAGGGAGCTTTGAGCGACCTGGTCTGGTGGGAGGTGTCCCTGCCCAGGGCAGGGGGTAGAACTAGATGATCTTCAATGTTCCTTCCAACCCAAACCGTTCTGTGATTCTGATTCTCGCTCTGAAGATAAACTAAAGGCACAACCATCCCCACTTTATCCGTGATGAGCGAAGGTGTTCTGCCCACACAAAAAATAATGGTTTCAATCCATAACAAGACACACACCTCCCCACTCACTGATTCTTTGTGCTCGCAGCAGAGGGTTCAACTCAATGCCATGCTTCCTTCCTGTAGCTGATGACATCAAGCCGTGTCCACGCTGCAGCGCATACATCATCAAGATGAATGACGGGAGCTGTAACCATATGACCTGCGCCGTGTGTGGCTGTGAGTTCTGCTGGCTCTGCATGAAGGAGATCTCGGATCTGCATTACCTCAGGTGAGGCGGGGAGCACCACGCTGGGGTTCCTGCCCAGGGGGGAGCACGAGCCTCTCTGAGCCTGGTTGGAGGAGTTCGGTTCATGCAGAGAACCTCATCCTCCTGCCTCTCCAATCAGTCGGTAAAATTTTCTTCTTTCTCACCCAAGGAGCTGAACTTTCTCCCCATGTTACAGCAGGAGGATGCTCTTCCACGCCAAGAAAAGCTCCTTCTGATAAAATTTTATTTAAAAGTGCTTAGCATACTGAGTATTAAACATTGTCCCAGTAGCGTGATCATCACCTTGATGAGCAAGTTAATCTTGATGGGGGGAAAAAGAGGGAAACCTTTTCTGTGTTGTCTGTCCACTTCATAAGTTTTTGGTTTTGTTCTTGTGGAAGTTGAATTTGGAGTTCTCAGGAACCCCAAGGAATTACTGTGGTATTAATGTCATTTTTTTCCCTTCCGTTAAGCCCCTCTGGCTGTACATTCTGGGGCAAAAAGCCATGGAGTCGTAAAAAGAAGATTCTCTGGCAGCTGGGCACATTGATCGGCGCTCCTGTAGGCATTTCCCTCATCGCTGGCATTGCCATCCCTGCCATGGTCATTGGCATCCCTGTGTATGTCGGGAGGAAGGTAAGGGTGGAGAGCAGAAGGCTGGAGCTGAAGGGTTTGGGGTGTTCTCTGTACTCGAGGCATCTGACCAGAAATTCAGAGCTGATACGAAGGGTGGATCTTGTCAAAGAACCAAAATTCAGTTGTCTCTTCTGAACCTTGTCTTATCTTTTGGGCTTTGTGTGGGGAGAGGGAAGGTGGTGGCTGATAGCCCTTCAGGCTGAAGCCCTCTCAGATGCATTTTGCGTTGCTCTTCTGCCTCTGCCTTGAACCAGGAGCAACCAAGGAGAACCCTGGTCATTTTAAGCCTGATGGTGGGCTCTGTGGGACAGTGGCTGGACCCTGAGCTTTAAATTGCATAAGTCGCTCGAGTTTTGATGCTGACCTGCTGCCCCAAACCCTGTGATGCTGTTGTTTGTCTGTGCTGATAAAGATGCGCGGAGAGGGAAGAAATGACATGTCAGCACTGTTTCTGTAGCTGCTGCTTTTTCTTAAACACAGACCCACCTGCTAGATCTGATCTGTGAGGAGATCTGTGGTGAGGATGAGGTTCTTTACAGTGTAATGCTGCTGACAAGGCTGTAAAAACACAAGCTTACTGATGTCTTCTGCTAGTGTTTGCTCATGGCCAGGCTCTGTTCTCACCTGGTGCTTCTCCTTCCACCAGATCCACAGCAGGTATGAGGGAAAGAAAACTTCAAAGCACAAGAGGAACTTGGCCATTACTGGTGGGGTCACCTTGTCTGTCATTGCCTCTCCAGTCATTGCTGCTGTCAGTGTTGGTAAGTGGGGACAGTCCGTTTCCCTTCTGGTGGCCCAGTAGTCACCAAGGCAGATGGGTAGCCCAGGAGAGATCCTGAACTAGGATCTTTCTGTGTTAAAAGCAGCGTAATGAGAGAGTTCCTACCCCAAAGAGTCCCTTGTGTCTGCCCAACACAGCTCCTCTTGAGCTCCTCTTAACTCAGAGCGTCCCATTCTCCAGGTATTGGGGTCCCCATCATGCTGGCTTATGTCTATGGTGTTGTGCCCATCTCGCTGTGCCGAGGCGGTGGCTGTGGAGTGAGCACCGCCAATGGAAAGGGCGTGAAAATCGAGTTCGACGAAGACGATGGACCAATCACAGGTACTGTGTGATAACTGGTGAAGGGAAGGGGGTGAAGTCAAGACCCTGTCATTGTCTCTAGTAATGAAATCACAGAAGTACAGAAGGGTAGGGGTCAGAAGGGACCTCTGGAGATCATCTCCTCCAACCCCCTGCCAAAGCAGGGTCACCCAGAGCAGGTCCCACAGGAACGTGTCCAGGCGGGTTTTGAATGTCTCCAGAGAAGGAGACTCCACCACCTCCTTGGGCAGCCTCTTCCAGGGCTCTGCCACCCTCACAAGGGAGAAGTTCCTCCTCATGTTTAGGTGGAACTTCCTATGTTCAAGTTTGTGGCCGATTCCTCTTGTCCTGTCACTGGGGACCACTGAGAAAAGACTGGCCCCATCCTCCTGACACCCACCCTTTAAGTATTTATAAGCATTGATTGGATCCCCCCTCAGCCTTCTCTTTTCCAGACTAAAAAGACCCACCAAGTCCCTCAGTCTTTATTCATCAGAGAGATGTTCTAGTCCCCTCATCATCTTTGTAGCCATAAAGCCCTAAATGGTAGGGCGTCTTAGCATTCCAAAATCTCTCTTTAGCTGGGTTTTGCTTCAATTTTCTGCTGGTGATGAGTTGTGAGCAAAACCTCAGCCCTTCATTGCCCTGGAGAGACACGTGCTGCTGCTGCCCGACCCCCAGCTCTGCCAGCTCCATCACAGCCGGTCGGTTCCCTCACTCATCCTAATTCCTCTGCTCTTCTTCCCTGCAGTGGCTGACGCCTGGCGAGCCCTGAAGAACCCCAGCATTGGGGAAAGCAGCATTGAGGGGCTCACCAGTGTGCTGAGCACCAGCGGCAGCCCCACCGATGGGCTCAGTGTGATGCAGGGCAACTACAGCGAGACGGCCAGCTTCGCCGCCCTCTCCGGTGGCACCCTCAGCGGTGGTGTCCTCTCGGGAGGCAAGGGGAAGTACAGCAGGTAACTGAATTTATAGGCACAGCAAGAATGGCCTAGAGGCTCCCAAGACCTGTGCTGGTTGAGCTGACTTATTTTAGGGAGCTCTCTGGGATCCTCCTTTGGCTTGGGAGTTGTGTCCTAGTATTTTTACTTCTTGGTCTGTTGTAGAATAACTAGTCCCGCCAGCCCAGGCTGCTTCTGGAGCCAGTGCTAGGCTGGTTCTCGCAAGGAGGACAAAAGATGAGTTCTTCTGTCTCTACTGAGCTCCTTGAAAGTGCAGAGCTGATGCTTCAGGTTAATTGGGAACAGTGCAGAGATGCCTCCGTGGCCTGCTTAAAGATCTTCTGCTCCTCTTATCCCAGCCTATGGGGTTTAATGTTTGCTATTCTCTGGTGGCCTATGGCAAGCAGGGTCACTGCTTTCCAAGCCAGGAGATTACACCACAGTTTTCCTCCAAACTTGCCTGTGAGTCACTTTGCAGGGTAATTAGAGACACATGTTGATATGGCAGCCAGGATATAATCATGGCTGTGCGCTGGATCTGTGGAAATCTGTTCTTCACAGGAATTGTGTGAGTCATAGATACAAACACAACCTTACCTTCGTCATGGAAAACAGAATGGGTTTACCTAAATGGAGTCAAAAATGAAACTAAATGAGAGGAATCATTAGGGTTAAACGTCATGCCGAGCTGGGTCAGCACAGAGGGCCTTTTGCTTTCCCATGATGAACAGTGACTGGTTGGTGCTCCCCAGGGACTATCTAAGGCTTTTCTGAGGAATCTTCCTCTCTTCTGCAGGCTGGAAGTTCAGGCAGATGTCCAGAAGGAGATTTTCCCTAAAGACTCGGTCAGCTTGGGGGCTATCAGCGACAATGCCAGCACTCGAGCCATGGCTGGTTCCATCATCAGCTCCTACAACCCCCAGGACAGGTAGGAGGACGTGCCGATGGTGAGAAGAGTGTTGGTAGTGGGTGTTCTGGAAAAATCTGTGCCCTGCAAGGTGCTGCTGTGGGTGGTGAGATGACTGCGGTTACACCAGCCTGCTCTTCTGGAGCTGGCAGGTGGATTGGTCCTTTTACGTTCTCAGGAGGAGGATTGGGGACAGTTTGGGAGCAGCCTCCGTGGGTAATGTGGAGGCTGAGGAGGGGATCTGCAGCCCAGGGCCCTCAAGATCTGTTCCTGGCTGCTCATGGGGACTCAGGTGCTTTCCCAGTTCAGTCCCTGGCTCATGGCCTGGGGAAGATCTTGGTTGCTGTGAGGAAAACTCAAGGAGAGCAGCGATTGTTGGTGTCTCCCAGATGCCGTGGGGTGATGAGCAGCATTTTGCTCATGTCTGGGAAGCGTGATCTTCCCGGTCCAGTGATGCAGTGGCCGGTGGTGACCCAGTCGAACCCAGCAACTGTACCCAGTAACACAATGGTGCTTGTTTCTGCAGGGAGTGCAATAACATGGAGATCCAGGTGGACATCGAAGCCAAACCAAGTCACTACCAGCTGGCCAGCGGCAGCAGTACAGAGGACTCTCTGCATGTCCACACCCAAATGGCAGAGAATGAGGAAGAAGAGGAGGAGGAGGAAGAGGAGGAGGAGGAGGAGGATGAGCAGGAGCAGACGTGCAAACACCAAAGCTGTGAGCAAAAGGACTGCATTGCCAGCAAAACCTGGGACATCACCCTGGCCCAGCCTGAGAGCATACGGAGTGACCTGGAGAGCTCGGACAGCCAGTCAGATGATGTGCCGGACATTACCTCGGATGAATGCGACTCCCCCCACCCTCAGACTGCAGCAACCCGCCCCCAGACCCCCAAAGCTAGAGGTGCCGAGAGCCCAAGTGCCCACCTGAGCCACTGTGCCCAAGCCGAGGGCTGCAGGCTGGATGAAATGGTCAAACTGGAGTGCATCGAAGCCAGAGTATGAAGTGGCCTCCTGCTGAAAAAGCACACACTCGCTGTCATTGCATCTTTCAGGGCAGGGTCGTGTCCGTGTTGGCTTCTGTCTGCGATTCTCCAGCCAGTTCCCCAGCCTGGCTTCGGGGAGTTGCTGTTTCTTATGTGACAAAAAAGAAAAAGGAGAGAAAAGAAAAAAAAAATACCCCCCCGCCCTCTTCTTGTTTTAATTTATTGGTTCAAGCTCTGTGAGGTGTGTACGAGTGTAAATATGTACGTGTGTCTGTACGTCTGCAAACATCCTAAGGGACTATTTGAATAAAGACTCTGGTTGTCATTCGACTCGCATCCAGCTCATCCTTTCTGAAGATGAACGGTGAAATCCTCTGCCTGCCTTTCCCCTTTGCTCAAGTATTTGTAAGCACTGCCCTAGCCCAAGGCATGGGGAAAACGTGGGCGTCCCCTCTTCAGCCTCTAGAGAGGGGGATGTGACAGCCTTGTCCTGTCTGTGATGGCGATGGGGATGGTACATGTGCCGTGCAGAGCTTTGTCCTGAAGCAGGGCTGTGTCTCTTTTCTCCCCCATCCCTGTACAGCTTCAAGGAGGGTCAGAATGGGGATCAATGCTGTGCTGAGCCAAATTCTCAGCGCTGCTGGGTGCAGTTGAGGGCTGGGCTGGTGCCTCAAACAGCATATTAGGAATAAGTGTCTTTAAGCCTCTGCCTGAATCAAGCCCTTCCCCAGACCAGTCCCAGGAGCAAGGACTACATTAGTGTCCCTCAAATTGTTGGTGCTTCATGTCTGTACCAAGGTTTGCAGAGAGCAAAGATATCCTGCGAGGGAGGGAGGGCTACCTGAAACACTCCAGGTGTGAGCAGGGCTGGGCTGCTCTTCCTGCAGCCACCTCAAAAAGCCCTTGTCCCCAGCCCCTCTCAGTCTCTTGCTGTCAGTAACTTCCCTGGAAGCTTCGTTTGGGCATTTGTCACCAAACTGGCTCCTGAGTCACCTCCTGGAAAGTCGGCACCAGCCCTGACCCCTCTGCTTTTCCCTCTCTCTGCAGGTGGATTCCCAGTACCCGATGATGCTGGTCCATGCCCTGTGGTCTGGCAGTGTCCCACCCCAAGGGGCTGCCCCTTCCCGGACCCTCAGCCTGTGGCCTCGGACCTGTTTGGCCAGATCCTCTTCTGCCACTGTTGTTTTAGGGTGGACTGACTTGAGCGTGGCGGAGAGATGGCGGGGATGGATAGGGAAGGGGAGAAGGCAATGTGGCACGACATATGGGCATGGCATGGCCACCAGCTCGGCAGCAAGGGCTGCACAGGGGTGGGGACAGGGCTGTGCTTCTTGGCAGAGGCAGGCGAAGGTGGAGTTATCCCTTTGTTCATCCTGGGGAGCTGGTCCAACAGGAACTGGGGTGGCAGTGGGGTGCAGCAGGCGAGCTTCTCCAGTGGCCTTCTCACAGTCTCAGCCCTGATGGATCCTGCTGCCAACCCTGGAGGCTGAGGGCAGAGCTGGCCCCAGGGGCATCGAGGAGCTCTGATGGCCTGATCCTGGCCTGGTGAAGATGTGTCAAGTGGGTGAGTCTAGGTCTGGCGTGGTGATCGCAACAGGAGGGTGTCCCAGCCCTGCCTGCGGCTCCAGCACTGCCTTCCTGCAGGGAAACTGAGGCAGGGAGGGAGGGGAGCCAAGGGGCAGGGACGGAGCTGGGCTGAGCACCCGGGTGATGGTGGGAGAGTGATCCCGGGATGGGTCCTGATGGGGGAACAGCCCCACCGCTGCTACGGTCACTCCCTCAAACCTCAGTGCTGAGAGCCAGCGCTGGAGCTGCCATTTAGGGGCAGCTGCTCTCCCTAGAGCTTCCTCATCGCTCCAGGGATCCCATCCCTTCCCAGCCCCATCAGGGACGCCCATCCCCATGGCCACTGGCCCCAACACTGCTGCCCTGGTCGCAGGAGAGCTGGCTGGAGCAGTGGTTTGCATACCTGGGCTACCAGCGGCTGCCACCATGGTGCCTCCCGCATCATCCCTCCACCAGCATGGGGCACATTCTCTGTGGCTGTCCCCAAATGTCCCCTGTGTGTGCTGAGTGTGGTGCAAGTGCAGGAGAGACAGCTCAGTGGCAGCCACCCCACACCGTGCAGCCTCCTTGCTCTGCCCTCCTCTCCCCTCCATCTCAGGCCACCTCGATCCCAGCAGCCACCAAAGGGTCTTCATGAAAACGGGCCTCATCCTCCTCATCATCGGGCACCTCATCTTCATCATCGGCGCCTTTGTCCATGGCACTGTCCTCCGCTTCGTGGTCAACCCCCGGGATGCCATCTCCCTGCACTACACCATCGCCAACACCGCCTCCGTCATCTCCGCGCTGCTGGTACCGGGGGCTGCAGGGTTGGGGGGGCATGGGTTGCATCTGGGGTGGATGCAGATGGACACAGGGTGGGCAGGAGGTGGGATGCAGGATGGATGTGGATGTGGGATGGATGTAAGGTGGGCAAAAGATGGGATGCAGGAGGATGTGGGATGGATGCAGGTTGGACAGGAGGCGGGATGCAGGAGAATACGGGATGGACCCTGCTCCATTTCCCCTTCCCTGCTCTAAATAAGCCTTTTAGCACAAAACAGGGAGGGTTAAATGCACAGGGAATGTTAATGAGTAGAGGCTGGGGGAGACGAAGCACCACCCTCCATGATGCCAGATGATTCAGGGACAATGTCAACAGGGAAAGGGGACCAATGTCCCTGGGGCGAGTGGGCACCGTGTGTCACTGACCTCCCCACGCTTCCTTGCAGACCATCTCCTGTGGAATTGCTGCCCTCATGCTGTCCCGGTACCTCGCCCCTACCATTCTCGTAAGCACCCCCAGCCCCTCGCCCATCACCCAGCAGGCTGCAGCCATCCCATGGAGCATGCACAGCCACCATGTCCCCTCTCTCGGGGACTGTCCCCAGGGAGGGAGCCTGGACAGGCGGCTGTGCACAGCCCTGGCTTGTTGTGCTGCCTCTTCTCTTCTCCTGCTGCAGAAATGGGTGGTTTTCACCCTGAGTGCCAGCAGCAGCCTGGGCTGCCTGTCCTGCCTGCTGGGGCTGGCTATCTCCATCGGGCTGACGCTGGGTAGCCAGGGCCGGGCGCTGCTGGCCCCCTGCACCATCGGTGACATTGCCCTTGCCCCCATCTCCCACGAGTGCCCCTTCGATCCCACCCGTGTCTATGTGAGTCCCCAGTGGGCTGTAGGTGACCGAACTGGGGATGGGGGGGGGGAAACGTGTGGGGATGTCACACCCTGTGTCCCCGCAGAGCTCCACGCTGTCCCTCTGGGCCATCTCCCTCCTGCTCGACTCGATGGAGATCGTCTTTGGCATCCGCTGCCTCTTGCTCACCCTCCATCTCCTCCGCCTCGGCTGCTGCTGCCGGAGGGCGCACCGGAGGAAGGTGACTCCTGGTCCCCAGGCTCAGCACCGACCTGCTCCTATACAGGGCTGGGATGGACCCCTCTGGGCTCAGGGGCTCTGGGACAGGTGTAGGACTTGCCAACCCGAAGCTCTCTCCCCCTGGTCCCGCTCTCAGCAGTCTCTCTGGCTTGCAGGTCTCCTTGCAGGAAGCCCCAGCAGAGAGCCCTGACCCCAGGCATTGCCTGGGCTTGCTGAGGCTGGACAGTGTGGAAACCGCCCAGCTCTGAGCAGGGCTCGAGGGCCAGCCCCATGGATGTGTCCCGGCCAGCCCTGCCCTGTCCCAGCATCTGCACAGCCCCACCACGTGACCCAGCTGCCCCTCGGCCCAGCTATGGGGCAGACCCATCCCCTGGATGCCACCAGCCAAGATCCATGAGCCCATCCGCATGGCCTCGAGTCACCTGGGGCTGCAGCGAGGGAGGTGACCAGGCTGGATCTGGACCTTGCAGGGAGGAACGTTCCTCTCAGCATCGATGGTGCCGTTCCCACTGCTGACTGCACTGACACAAACTTTATTCTGCAGGTATTAAAAGACCAGAAGCGTGTCCCCTCCCTGCGGCCCCTGCCCATGGGGCTGTGGGGAAGGGGCTGGCCCGGCCCCCCGGCCGTGGCAGTGTGTGCATGCGGGGGGGGTGCTGGGGGGCCCCTGAGCCACCGGGTCCTTGTCCCCTGGGCCGTGTCCCTGCACCCACTGGCGATGCAGCGGTGGCTTCACCACCAGCCTTTCCCACTGGGCTGGGTTGTCCCCCTGCTCTGAGCCCCCAGTGCTGGGGGGGACCGTCCTCTCTTGGGCAGACCCTGCCTCCATTTTTCCCCAAATCGAGCCAGGGCAGGAGCCCCCCCAGCGATGGGGACCGTCCCCCCGGGCTCCCCTTTGCCCCAGCCTCAGCTGGGCTCCAGCTCTCTCCCCAGGAGGGGCCGTGGGGACACGGTGGTGGGGACCGGTGGTGGGGACTGCGGGGCAGGGGACAGCAGCAGTGGCCGGCTGCAGGTTGGGATGATGGTGGGGGGGTCCATGGGGGGCTGCGGGGGGTCGACGGGGCTCAGAGCTGCGCGGCACCGCTGGGGTCACACTGCAGCAGGCGCACGATGGACGGGTCACTCTTGGCACCTTTGATGAACTCCTCCAGCGAGAGCTTGCCTGCAGGAGCAGGGGGGACACAGCTCAGCCTGGTGGCCACCGCCCTGTCCCAGGTGGACACAGAGGACCGGAGACCTCCCAGCACACACCGCAGACACCCACCCGCCCGGGATGAGCACCCCTGGGGTCCACTCCGGGGAGCACCCTGAGCCCCTCCGGCTGCTGGGGCTCCCCCTGGCCGTGCCGACGGACGTGAGCCATTTAATCAGCGCGCGTGCGGCTCCATCTCAGACCCCCGGATTTAGCCATGAGACCTTTCCCTTAATCCCCTCCATCTCTTCTCATTTACCATCGTTATTAGTATCCATCTGTCGGAAGATTTTTTCCGTTCTTTTCTCCGGAGTCGATTCATCTTCGGGCATGTTCATCACAGAGGAGACCATTTTGTAGATGGCCTGGGAGAGGGAGACAGGGATGAGGGTGGGTGCGAGGTGGGTCCCTGTCATCAGGGACAGGGGGACAGAGCCCTGAGCTTCCCTGCCCGGGAATGGCATTTAACATCCTCCCCGTGCCATCAGGTTATGGGGGGCTTTAGCTGTGGATGCCAGCAGCACCCCCAGAGCTGCAGGAGGCAGATGGAGCTGCTCCTGCAGGGAGGAGATGCCCACCAAGATGCCACTGCAACAGCCTCGCAAGTCACCTGCCAATGCCAATGCCAGCGGGTTGGGGTTTGGACAAGGAGAGCATCTCCTCTCTGTCTGCCGACAAGACATCCCTCTGCCCCGGGGTGCTCCGGGGCAGCTGTGTGCTCCCAGCCCTCCCCAGGAGCACTGGGAGCAGGGCCAGTGGGAAGAGCCCCAGGACTGGGTGACAAAGGGGTGTCCCCAGGACAGGGAAGGAGCAGGGGATGCCCCGGGGTAGCCTGATCCCTGCAGAGCTCAGCGAGAAGCTCTCTGCCGCCAGCAACAGGCTCCATCCCAGGCGCTGTCAAGCCCTGTACTGCAGGTAATGCAGGGTCCTGTCTGCATCCTGGGGGATGGCCACCGTCACACCAGGGTGACACACAGGACCAGGACATCTGGAGCCACAACGGGGCGAGGGAGCCCGGTACCTGCACGATCTCCAGCATCTCCTCCCGGCTGATGTAGCCGTTGCCATCCAGGTCGTACATGCTGAAGGCCCACATGAGCTTCTGCTCCAGCTTCCCACGGGAGGTGACACTCAGGGCAATGATGAACTCTCGGAAGTCGATGGTGCCGTCGCCATTGGTGTCGAAGGTGCGGAAGACGTGCTCGGCGAACTTGGAGGCGTCGCCATAGGGGAAGAAGTTGGCGTAGATCTTCTTGAACTCCTCCACGTTGAGGATGCCGGAGGGACAGTCCTTCAGGAAGCCCTTGTACCAGCCCTGCAGCTCCAGGTCGGAGAACTCAGTGTTCTCCCGCAGGTCCTGGAGCATCTCAGGGCGCAGTTTGCTGTTCTGCTTCCCCATGCTGCTGGGACACGCCGGCTGTCCTGGGGGGTGTGAGCTCTGCGGCGGGGCAGGCACCTGGCCTGGTTTTGGGGGGGTCCCTCTGCACTACAGGAGGGGAGAGGGACAAGGCAGCGCTCCTGGGCAGCCCCCAGACACCCGGGTGGACATGGACACCGATGTGGCCTCCTCCATCCCCGCTGTCCTCTCTGAGCCCTTGGGGCCAGCCCCGGGGACCATCTAGCTCCGGGCAGTGCCAGCCCCCTTGCATTTGCGTAATAAGCCCTTATAGCTCATTTGCATAATATATAGGGGCTATATAGCTGGCTTCAGGAGGGGAAGGGGCTGGATTTGGCCCCGGCGGTGGACAGGTGGGGGCTGTGGGTCCAGCCCAGCTTTGGGGCTGGTTGGATCTGGGTCAGCTCCCTCGGAAGGAGGGTTATTTTCAGCTCCTCCGCTGCCTCCGTTAATATTTGATGCCTCTGGCTGGCACGGGAGCCCCAGGGAGGGCCAGGGGGTATGGGTCTCTGCTAGGGGTCCCCTCCTCGCTTCAGGGAGCCCACACCCCTGGGGGGAACCCAGCGCACCCCGTCCTGCCAGCGTCATCCCCGAGGAGCGCAGAAGGGCCAGGAGGAGGTCAGGGTGGATGCCCAGCATCTGGCCACACACCCCAGGTGCCCACACACCCCAGGCTGTGTTGTGACCCCTGTGTGGGGAGAGGATGGGCTCGGGAGGGTTCATGGGGTCTTCAGAGCCTGAAACACCCACTGTCTCTATCCCCAAGGTGGAGAGGAGTCTCAGCACCCCCAAACCCCCTTCCTTCAGGATCACAGGGCAAACAGGACTCTCCAAGACGAGCTGCCCAGAAGGGCTGGAACCCCCAGACAAGGGGGAACTGGGACCCCACAGTGTCTCCCCGTCACCCCCCACCACCCCCCACCCGTCCATCCCTGCTCCAGCAGCCCAGGGGAGGATCAGCGTGTCCCCAGCCCACTCAAGGGTCCCAGAGACGGTCCCTCCAGGGTTGGCACGACCCCCACCAGCTCCACTGCCTGTGGGTGGGCTGTGCCCCCTCCCTGCTGCCTGGGGCAGCTCCTGCCGCTGGGAAGGGAGCCCGCGGGGGGGCTCAGCCCCCCGAGAGGGGTTTGCAAGGACCCCTCCAAA
>VXAK01007858.1:0-21435 GCA_013399435.1 Arenaria interpres | reverse complement strand
CGGCGGGGAAAGGGCTGCGCCGAAGGGAGGGAGTTCGGGGGCATCGCCGGCTGGGACTTTGCCGGGAATTGGGTTTGGAAGAGACGGGCGGTTTCGGACACGCAGCCCCGGGGCACCGGTCTCAGGAAGCACCGGGCTCTCGCCCCCCACGGGTGTCCCGGCGTGGGTGCTCACGGCCGATCACCGGGGAAGGCAGCCGGTAGAAATGTGGCGTGAAAACAAGGACTCGGGGACAGCAAACAGACCCTCGCCTGGCGCCGGGCACGGGGGACGCAAAGGCTCTCCTGCCCCCGAGCCCCCTCCTCATGTCACGGGGCTGATCCAGAGCAGAGGGGGCAAAACCGGATCAGTTCTTCCAACACGAGGGCACGTTTGCCTTCACAATCCCCCTCCCCGACTCCTGCTCCCCCCAAGGCCCAGCCAGTCACCTCCAGGAGCCCTGTGAGCTCCTTCTGCCCCAGAGGAACCACCTCTCCTGGGGCACAGCATGTCCCGGCCACATAAACCAGGCCCCTCTGATCCGAGCAGCTCCTCTGAAGTGGGGGATCTTTCGGGAAGGCAGAGGTCCCCAGGAGCTAGCTCCAATTTCGGAGCCACCAGGACGTGCTCAGACCCAGCATCGGCGGGGCTGAGCCTTCACCCGAGCGCCCCATGTCTGGGTGGGTGCTGGTGGGTGCTTCCCAGCTGGAGCCAGACACCCTCCCCGGCTCTGTGGGCTGTCTCCCTCCCCTCGCTGGCTGCAAGATGTTGGTGGAACAGCTGCTTTGATTTGCAAAACGCTGATTGCCAAAATATCTTGCATTCCAGGAGGCTGGGGGTGACTATTAGGGACGCAGAGCTCCGGGGAGTGGAAATTCCTGCGCCCGAGCCAGTCCCAGGAGTTGCTGGAGTTACATTCGCCCCTGTCCTGCCTGTGCCGAGGCCGCCGCAGCCCCCCGAATGCCTTCGGCTCCGACACACACGTCCTTGGCCGGACGTCGGCCCTCTGAAGTTGCCGTTTCACAACTGACAGACCCGGGGGGAGGTTAATGAAGCATTCCCAAAAGGAGGGAGCGATGGGGGAAAACACAGCGGCTCGATGGAGGCGTCTGCGATTGTAACAGCCCTCCCGATTTTCCATAAACTAGGCCACTTCCCTGGCTCTTCCTTATCCTTGAATCACCTCAGTCAGCTCCTGAGAGTAAACATGGGAGTTGTGTCCCTGCCCAAAACCACCTTCTGCTCCTGTCTTACCGGCAGCGTTTCTCTGCCCCGAGGTGTCCGTGCCGCAGACTGTCCGGGCAGTCTCCCGGCCCCGGCGTGCGGTGGGGAGGCAGGAGGCTCGGCTCCGGGCTCCGAAGAAGCTGCGTGACCTTGGTGCTGGTGCCACGCGCCCCCCGCTGCCTCCTCTCCCCCAGCTCTCCTTCGCTAAGGGCTGTGGTGGGCTCCCACCGCACCCTGGCGAGGCAGAGAACTTGTGCCATCCCTGTTTTTTTCCAGAGAGGGAAGAGAGGAATGAGGGGATGGAGTGATTTTCCCAAGGTCACACGGAGGGTAGTGGCAGCATCACCACCAGCTCTGTGTCCCCAGCTCTACCTGGGGATGAGGCCATCAGGGCATGCAAGCCAAGAGTCATTGGAGAAGCCATGGAGAGGACACCGTCCCCAGCAAGGTCAGGCAGGGATGGAGGCCAGGTGGTCCCTCCCCTTTGGACCCAGAACTCATGCATGTGTGTTCAGAACAATGCCTGTTGTGAAAGGTTCAAGCTGGGACCGGTGGCAAGTCCCCCTGCAGATGAAGCAGCGAGGGCTGGTGAGTGAGTAGCACCAAGCACGGACCCTGCTTTGAAAGGGGTCGTTTGGCCAGTCAGGACCATTTTTGGGGCACAGTGATGCCAAGGGGAGCAAGAAAGGGAAGCAGGACGGGGACAAGAAGGTAGCTGAGAAATAACCTCCACGCTAACCCTCTGTCAGCCCTCGGCATCCCACCGGTGCCGAGTGGGTGAAGTCCTCAAGCTTATTCCTGCTGCTGCCTGCCCGAGGGGGTGCCCGTGAAAACATTCGGGATGGTTGGCAAGTCAGAAATACAATTTGATTTTGCAGCATAGCTTGCTCTGGAAGCAGCTGGCCCATCCTGCCCAGCCAGCAGCCCTCTCCTCGTTAGGCAGAGGTAATGAAGAAGGAGGTGAGCCGTGCCCGGCTCGGCGGCGCAGGGCCGCTGTTAAGGGCTGTAGGAGCATCAGGGAGATGCTGCAAAATGATGATGAAAGTCCCCAAAATAGGCCACAGCCCCTGTAACTTGTTGGGGCAAACAGCGTCCCTGCAAGGGGTCTGCCCGTAGAGCAGCTCGAGTCAGGATTATTTCTGGGAGACGGAGGGGAAGGGTAACACACTGCCCTGGTGGAGGTAAAACTTCACCCTCCAGCACAGCCCCGGGCCTTCTCCAGCCTTCCCCGGCCTCCAAGGAGCCCCCTAAACAGCTCCTCCAACTCCCCTGCCCCAAAAGGGGCCTGATTCTGGTCGCTGCTCAGCTTTAAAGCACATTCTCTCCCCCCTGAACCACTCCGCAAACCGGGCTCCTCTCCCTTGGCTGAGGTGGGTCTCCATCCTCACCTCCTCCCCGGGCAGCCCCACCAGCTGCAGGGGGCGAGGAGAGCAAAGCGGAGGAGACAACCGGACTGCGGACGCTGTTCCCCATCCCGTATCTCACCAGGGCATGTTCACCTTCTGCTCTGAGTCGGGGGGGCTGAGCTCACCCACGGGCCGGCGGGAGCAAACCCAGAAGCATGAAAAAGCAGTGACAGGGCTGGCAGCTCTTTGGAGATGACAACCTGACCCCCTCTGGCCCCTTCCCATCTCAGGGAGGCCAGGGAGATTCCTGGCCAGTGGAGGGATGGCGTAAGCACTTTATTGATTTCTGCGTTCAGCGTAGGAGAGATTTAATTGAAATATGGAGGTTTCTAACCTCAGTGTCAGCCTCTCGGCGGGGATGCTGCCGTGCAAAGCAGCCAAGGTTGTGCCATGCTCTTCCACACGCTGTCTCCTGCTGGGAATACACATGTGGGAAACAGAGATCCCTCCCAGAGAGGGACACGCTCACAGTATTCACCACGTACACCATGGCAGGACCCAAATCAGCCTTCGTGGACTGGTACTGAATGTGGCCTCAGCCTTTTGGCCTTTATTGTTAAACAAACCCCTCCTGGTCTATACAGTTACCCAGAGGCCAAATTACGGCCTGACTCCAGAATAATTCAGTTAAAAGCAGGAATGTATTGAGCAGCAGAACATGCAGATCTCTGTGAGTGCAGAGCTGGGTCAGGACCAGGCAGCAAACTCCGGGAGAGCTCTGGGTACCAGCACCCTGCGGGAAACTCCAGGTCTGGCTCACCCTCTGCCTCTGACGGGTTTCCCCCCTTATTTCTGTGATGTGACATAGGAATGGGCTGAGAAGGGCTAGAAAAGACCATGATATCTGGTCCTCCCAGGACATAGGGGTGCCAGATAAGTCATGTCGTGACTCTGCTCTGGGTTGGGAGTGTTAAAACCCAAGTCACGGTGTTGGTGAGACCCGAGTGAATCCTGCCTGGTGTCAGGACTCGGAGAGTTGGACGTTTGGGCTCCCAAGTAGAAATCCCCCTTCCTTCTGCCTCGAGGAATTCCTGATAGCCAGGCTGAACACAGCCGGCATCCCCATGCTCCCTGAAAGGGCTCCATCCTCCTTGACAGCATTTCCACCAGCGCACTTGGGTCCCCATTCACTGAGGAACTGGCAATAGGGCTGGGACGGGGTGGGGGGTGACAGGGGGCTGGCCTGTTAATATCTCATTTGTACAGGGGAGTGGGCGGTCAGCAGGAAATAATTGCCACTTTCCCAGAGCAAAGAACCACGGGTTGGTCTTTCTGCTCTTTGAAAATTTCTCAGGGCTTAGCAAATAGCCCCTGCTTCCCGGGCAGGTGGGGGGCGGCGGTGGGCCCCGCTCCCTCCCACTCCCCTGCAGGCTCCCTTCATTAAAACACTCGGGGAAGCCGAGCGCCGCACCAGCCCTTCCTACATACCCCAGAAAGCTGACAGGCAATTACATCCACTGACGGGAGCCATGCTGGGAGAGCAAAGAAAGGCTCAGAAAGGCAGCAAAAGCAGGGCTTTTTGTACCCGCGCTCAAGGAGCGGGCAGCAGGGCTTCACGGAGAACATCACACGGGACCTTGCGGATGCTCCTTCCCCTTGCAGGTCGAGTCCTTCCACCTCCCGCATCCCCAGGGAAGGGTGAGCTGCAGGAACAAAGAGGTGCAGGGATTTAAGGCTGACATTCAGTGCTTCATGCAGCTCACACGAGCGAGCCGCTTCAGAGCACTCCGCTCGCTGGACCGTGTCCTGGGGGCTCCAGAACAACTGAGCCTTTCACAGCAGGAAAAAGGAGCTGCCCTGGGGGAGAGGAGCAAACTGACTGGGAAAAGCTGCGACGACAGCGTAGCCTTGCCCATGGAGGAAGCAACCGTGCTTCACTCTGGGCAATTCCAAGCAGAGGGAGTTTCCAGGACAGTTGAATTCAGAAGGAAGAGTTTTGGGGCTGGGCTGAGCCCCTTGGTTGGGGAGATCAGCCTGGGAAGAGGCTCTGATTCCAAACCTGTGGCCTGACCACAGGACTCGGCGGGAAGAGGTGACCCCCAAGGCCGTGACAGTTCCATAGGTTCATCCTTTTGCTCTAAGCAATGACTCTGCCAGCAGCTCTCATGGCTGGAGGCAGCAATCCCAGCTCTCACCCCCAGCCCCACCATCAGAGCTCGTGGAAAAAGCTGCAGATGGAGGGTGGCTTCAGAAAAGAGACAAAACACTAAGGAGAGAGACCACAGCAGAGGAGCCAGGAGCTCTGAGCTCCTCCCAGAGATGTCTTTGCAGAGTAGGTACCTCCCTGATCCTAGAGGTGCCAGCCAAGACACCCTGGTGTCTCAGACACCCCCTTTGCTCACCCCACCACCCTCCATCAGCAGCCCCCCTTTCGCAGGTGGTAGCAGCAGTGGGATGAAGATAAACCTTCCTCCCTCTCATTTTCCCTCTGCATCCCATCCACACAACAGCCCTGATGGTGAAGCCAACATAAAGGGCAGGCAGGAGATTTCCTCTCCCCTGTGCCAGCAGCCGCTGTGTGAACAACGAAAAGCCAAGCAGGAATCAGCCCAAAGCTGTAAAGTGCATTTTTCCCCCCTCCTCTCTCTCAAAGAAAAGTCCATTAATAATCAGCAAAGTATTTAATGAGAGGCTAGAAGGAGTTCTCAGCATTAAGAGGGGATTAAGGGTAATCTTCATGGCTCATGCCTCCTTGCTGCGTGGGGGCGGTTCTAACTTGCTCTTGCCAGAAGGGCTCAGGGTGGGTAGGAGCGAGGTAGAGCTGGGACACGCAGCCCTGGGGGATGTGGGACTGAGACTCACCTGACGAAGGGTCCCTGTGGGAAGGAAACAAGACACAGTTACACACGCCCAGTTTTGAAGCAGCTATTCAGGTTTAGAAATCATTATTTCCTTTTAATTGATGAGGGTTTCTCCTTAAAGAGGGGGCTGCAATTTCTGCTGACACGAGAACGGGAGCATCTTTTCACCCGAGCTCACAGCTCGGATTCAAATTGCGCCAAAGAGACCCTCTGCTGGTTTGCAGTGTGTGATTTGCTCCGTCAGGCATCGCAGCAGCCTCTGCGCTGGCATCGAGCTACACTGCTAAACCAGAAATCTTGGACCATATGGATCCCTTACAGACCAGACAGGGGATGTGCTGGTCTCGACATCTCTGGAGTAAACACACATGAGAAATTGTGGGAAGGGACTGCCCCTGGGGCCATCCCACCCCCTCTGCCTGCTCCCAGATCACCAGCAGCTTTTCTGGCTGCCGCAGGCACAGAAGGAAAGTTTCCAGGAGTTATGACTCTAGAAGGAACCAAACACTTGGATTTGGCACCTCAAGGCTCTGCTAGAGCTGCCGACCCCCTACAGCCAGCTGGGAAAGAGGAATTGCATCTTCTCCACCTGACCTCAGCCGGGCTGGCACTACAAAGAGCCGCAACTGGCCCAGGGAGCCAAAAGCGGCATGGAATAGCTTGGAACGGTGATGAGGTTTTAGAAAAGTCATGATCTCATCGTGCATCTCCCAGGAGTGGGGAGAAAAGCATCCTCATGGATTAAAATTTTGGTTCCAAATTATTCACTCGGCTCTGGGAGCAGGAAACTAATTTGCCTGGCTTCATATTTCTATTGAACGCCGTGCTCAATTCTCTTCTCATACTGCTTTTAGACTGGTTTGACACCACTGATTTACGTGTAGCTACTCCTAATCTGTGGTAGTGAAAGGAAAGGCACGCTTGGATCTGATGCCCTAGATTTCACTGCATTATCTGCTGACTTCCACTACCCCATCTCTCTCGCAGGTATTACTACCAAGGGGGTTTTCTAGACTGCTCTCGACCATCCGCACCCCTGATTTTTCCTTCCCTTCACTCAGAGTCCTGTTTTGCAGGCAAAGCACTGGGTTGCAGTTCTGCCAAGTGCTTCCCTTCTGCCTCGCAGCCCCCCATCCTCTCTTTCCCTTTCCCCAAGAGATTTTTTCCTCTTCTCCAGCTCTGCTGGGTCTTCCCAACTCCCCCACGTTTTACGTCATCAGAAAACTCAGACGCTTTTTTCTGCTATGCCTCCCTCAAGGTCACAGATTTCAAAGGGGACCCGGGCACAAAGTGGGGTGTGATGTACATTCCCTTTTCCCAGCCTGAAGCTTTTTCCCTGAGACTCCGCTCTCCATTCTCATGGGGTTAATTCATCTCTTTTCAAAGGCCTCCTCAACCTAAGCTGGGTAAATCAGTGGTAGCTCCTAAAAAAAAAAAATTTTTAGCTCCTAAAAATATCCAGGAAAGACAACCATGCCAGGATTTAACTGTACAGCTGTACTTTGGGAAGGGCGAAGTGCCTGGCTGCAGCTGGAGACTGTTTTGTCTCCCATCTCTCGGCTCTGTCATGTCCTCTGTATGTTCTAGCAAATTCATCAGGCGTGACTCACAGACCTTCCCTGTCCGCATTCCCATCCGCTGACTGCCCCTTCCTAAAATTAGACCCTACTCTTGTTGGCACAGGGGTTCAGTCACGGGGGAAGGTGAGGAGCTGCAGACCCATGTCTGGAAGAGCTGAGTCCAGAAGGGACTAGTGTCCAGGCTGAGGGGGACAATCCATCTCCCCCTGCTTGGCATGTCCTTGGCCTCCTGCTGCAGTGGAGGGTGAGGTTGATAAACGTTTCCGTTCCCCAAGAGCTGGCTGGAGACCACTGCCTCATTCCATGAAGGCCAGTCCCTGAGAGATGAGAATGCTCTGGGTCAATACTGACTTGATCCTCTGCTCCAGGGAGGAAGGACACCTTCCCCTAGGAAATCCTGGAGGTCACAGTTTCTTGTTGCTCCTCCTTCTGAAGTCACAAATTGATGGGAATTTAACCACGCACCTTCCAGTGACCTTTTTGCTCACTGAAGGACTCGTTAGAATCAATCCAGACCCAAACAGCTTGTCCAGACATCCCGTTCTGAAGGGTCTCACTGGTGGGCATGGGTCTCGGTCTGCTAGAAAGGACAGCTCTGAAGGCTCTGGGTGGTGTTTGAGGAGGAGAGAAAGGAATAAGGTCACTGCTCTGCTAAGAGTGGAACAGTTCTGACCTTCAGGTGGGGAATTTTGTGCTCCCGTTATTTTCTCTATTCCCAGGGGAACATTCACCAGGAGTGAAGTCAGTCATTAGGAGACTCTGACACCACAGCTCGAATATTTTTGGCCACATTCAGGCGGCTGGGGCTGACTATAAATCCAACAAGTGTTACTGGAGACATGCACACGTGCGTCCTTCTTTTACTGGTGACCTCAGCCCCAGCCCCAGAAGGGCAGTGTTGTGCAATGGTTACAAAGCAATAAAAGTAGTATTCTTTGATGAGAGTCAAAAAACAAAAGGACTCCTCACCCTTCTGACCTCCTGGGAGCAGTGGGAGTCCTGGCAGTCTCGTTAGCATTTAATGCCTTTGGATTTGGGGGACAAGCTGGAGATTTCGAATTAAATTTGACCAGGGGAGAGGTAACAGGAGTCCAACCTCGGCACAGAGCACTGGAAGGACTGTGCCAAGCCTAGAAGGTAAAACCTTCCCCCCTGAGGTGCCAAGAAGGGCTTTGCACCATGCAGCTCCCTTGGGAAGAGGCTCTCAGTCCCAGCTGGTACCTCAGAGCTGGCCTTGGCAAAGCTGGAAGCTACGTAGATCCATCCTGTAGCTGGAAATTGGGAATAAACAGGGACCCTTGGGCTACTGCTTTCAGGGCCTGCCCTTTTCACATTACAATGGTCCGTCGGTGCTGTTGTAGCTTGTTCTGTACTGGTGGCTGTAAGCGGATGGTTGCTGGATGTCCTCTGACCACCCGAGAGACAGCAAAACGTGTCTAAAAAATTCTCTGTCAAACTAACAGGGAAAAGCAAAAAGAAACACTCCCATTTACGACTCCTGAATTTCAAACCTCCAGAGCACTCATCAAAGCGTTCAGTTTTCATACTTCCAAGGCAGAGTTTGCATTTCCTCCTGGCTGTCGCTGTCAGACCATAACGGGAAACAACAGAGAAACCGTGGTACGTGGCTGGGAAGGATGAGATGAATGAGCTCCCCAGTGGTCTGCTATGCTGTCAAAAGGAACTGTTCCTAAGGGTCAGATGTTTCACACGTGTCTAACGCGATTCATACTCTCAGCAGAGATCTCCTAGAACCTCACTGGTAATTGGGACATGGAGTTCCTGCAATTTCCAGGTCCCATCCCCAGATCCACATACCCAAACCTTGAGCAAGGTCCTTCCCCTCCCCTCTGTGCTCTGTCTCTGCCCGCGGCCGTGACTGCCTCTGTAAAGGCTCTGCTTTCCCTCCTTGCAGACAGCCCGTCGGCTCCAGTAAATGTCACAGTTAAACACCTGAAAGCCAACTCAGCTGTTGTGACTTGGGATGTTCTGGAAGATGAAGTTGTCATTGGATTTGCAATTTCCCAACAGGTACAGTGCCTGCAGTTACCCGGTTTTGATCACATTCATCTTCACCCCAGGTCCCCTCAGTTTCCAAATTCTCTTGCTGTGGTTTAAGCCCATTCCTTCTCATCCTGTCCCTTGTGGTCTGGGAGGGGACTTGGCTTTCCCCGTCCTCTTTGCAGCAGCTCTTCATGTATTGGTAGCTGCAGAGAGGAAAGGGTCCGATGGTCTCCACGTCCATGGTGGACAGGGCAGGAAGAAGTGGTCTTAGACGACAGCAGTGCACACGGGAGGCCTCTCCACCACTCTGTGCTCTCCTCTCTCGGCTTCCAGAAGAAGGACGTGCGGATGCTGCGCTTCATCCAGGAGGTGAACACCACCACCCGCTCCTGTGCCCTCTGGGACCTAGAGGAGGACACTGAGTACATTGTGCATGTCCAGTCCATCAGCATTCAAGGCCAGAGCCCTGCCAGTGAGCCAGTCCTCTTCAAGACCCCCAGGGAAGCTGAGAAACTAGCCTCTAAAAATAAAGGCAAGTGTGGGTGAGTTCCTATGTGGCCCCTCGGACACCCAGGCATAGCAGGGCTCTGCAGAGAGGAAAATAGTGCCCTTGTGCCATGAGAATAGCTGAGTCAAACACACAGAGGGGTGAGTGCCCTCTCGCAGACCCATGTGGACAAGCGGAATGCCCTGAGAGCACCCCGCAGACAAGGCTGACGGGTGCACAAAGCGATAGGGAGGTGCTGCCAAAGGCTGGCTCTTCATTGCTCCCATTTCAGATGAGGTTTAACAGGCAAAGTGAGGAGGAGGAGAAGGTTTCCAGCCTAGGAGCAGTGTGTCCAGCATCCTCGCAAGTGGAGAATGCCAGGGGAAATTCCTGAGCAGCCTGCAAACTCACATGGAAGTGGGCTCCTGGGTGGCACAACACTGCTGTGCTCACAGGGCACTCAGAGGGATTTGCCGAGCCTCCTCTGCTTGAATGCCAGGACTGCAGGGGGAAATATACCCAGACTCTGCCACTTTTCTTATATTTCAAATAGTTCTGCCAAATCACAGAAAATTGAGGTTGGAAGGGACCTCTTGAAATCACCTAGTCCAAACCCCTGCCCAAGCAGGGTCAACTAGAGCAAGTTGTCCAGGATCACGTCCAGTTGGGTTTTGAATATCTCCATAGAGGAAATCAGGCACTTCCTCACTCACAGCTCCTTCACTTGTTCCTCTTAAGTCAAAATACATTGTTGAACATTTTCTGTCAGCAAGAATCTCTGCTACAAAAAGGGGTAGGGAGTATGGGGGTCTGGGCTATAAAGGGTTACTGTCTCCCTGCTGAGGACCCAGCCTGTTGCAGGGCTTTTGGCCATGGTTCCTAGGATGTTGTGAGTTCTTGACTCTTCCTGCTAAAATGATTTGGTGTCTGTAAATACTGAATTGCTGTTCATCTGAAAGCACTAAGAGGAGCAGAGCTTCCCTCCCCGGAGGCCTGAACTGTAATCTTCTTAGTGCTTTGAAGCCAAGGAGGCGCATTACGCCCTGCAAAAAAGCTCTACTCATTTCTGAATCCCATGGCTCCACTGAAAAACATCATGCCAGGCTCCACGCTCCTGAGCTGGGAGAGGAACTGCTGAAGCATGCAAGGCTTTGTGACAGGCGCAGACGGCACTAGGAGAGACCAGAGACTGAGCAGAGTGAGCCACCACTGGGCCAGAAAACATGTAGACTTACCCCATGGCAGCTCCTCTGTGGTCACTGCCTGTTGATCCCATCTCACGGCTCCTCTCTCCCCCCATAGAATCACAGAATGGTTTGGGTTAGAAGGGATCTTAAAGACTCTCCAGTGCCACCCCCTGCCCTGGGCAGGGACACCTCCCACCAGCCCAGGTTGCTCAAAGTCCCATTCAACCTGGCCTTGAACCCCTCCAGGGATGGGGCAGCCACAGCTTCTCTGGGCAACCTGGGCCAGGCTCTCACCACCCTCACAGCAAATAATTTTTTCCTGAGATCTCATCTCCATCTCCCCTCTTTCAGTTTAAAACTGTTACCCCTCGTCCTATGGTTCCCCTCCCTGTTCAAGAGTCCCTCCCCAGCTTTCCTGGAGCCCCTTTAGGGACTGGAAGGGGATCTATGGTCTCCCTGGAGCCTTCTCTTCTCCAGGTTGAACCCCTCCAACTCTCTCAGCCTGTCCTCACAGCAGAGGGGCTCCAGCCCTCCCAGCATCTCTGTGGCCTCCTCTGGCCCCGCTCCAACAGGTCCATGTCCTTCCTGTGCTCAGGACTCCAGAGCTGGACACAGTACTTCAGGTGGGGTCTCACCAGAGTGGAGTAGAGGGGTAGAATCACCTCCCTCACCCCATCTCCTGCAGGTTGTGGGGGACAGTGGCTGCAGAGCATCAGCTGCTCTGCAAGTTCAAAGCACAGCTCGTGGTGCTGGGGTGACTGGTGGGTGAGGACTCTCTCCCTGCTGGCTTTGACAGTGATGATTTGAGTCAAGGGCCCGGTTAAACTGGTGTCTGGTATAGGCTGAGCCAGGCGGTGACGTTTCATTATCTCTCTTTCCTCTTGTGCAGATGAGGTGACAATGAAGGAGATGGCGAAGCAAAACCAACAGCTGCGAGCGGGGGAAATTCTCATCATTGTTGTGGTGTTGTTTATGTGGGCAGGTCAGTTCAATCTTTCCATCAAAAGCACGTAATATCCCTAGGGCCTGCTGGCTCGCTCGGTTTGCCTCTGTAATCATGTAAGACCTGAAAAGAAACCCTTCCTCCCCTAAATAATTCTGTATATTCAGCTGTAAGGGTATCTTGGTTCCCTCTGCAGCATCACAAGTCGGGCAGTGCCAAAAGCAGGTAAATCAATGGTCCAATGTGGTCCAGCAGGAAGCAGATGAGGGACTTGATGAACCAATTGCCTGATTCTCCGTGGCTAATCCTGCAATCTCAATTTTTCCAGAAGGCACTGATGATAATGCCCTCAGCCACCCAACAGGATGCCTTGAGCCCTTCAAATGATACAGGTCACTGTAATTATCTGGCTATTTTATGACTCCAACTCTCATGCAAAACAGGAATTTAAGAGTCTCGCTCTCAACACCTACTATTATATATACACGAAAACCCACTTCAAAATCAATTAAAATAATGGAAGTATTGAAAGAACAAATGGCCCCAAACCTCAAAACACCAATAAACCCAGATTCTCTCAACATCCACTATTAAAATACAAAGAATAGTATTTAATAGGAAGAGGAGGGACATTAACTGAAAGGAAGGAAACGTCTACATGAGCTTAGGATGGGAGGAGGAAGCATTAGCTGAAAGCTGCTATCCAAAAGGGTACTTTGGAGCCCAACTTTTGGCAATCTTTTGACATTCCACCTAGTCCTCCTTCCATCCCGCAGCCACTAATCCTTTTAATCCAAGCGGAAGTTCTGTTCCAAGATGGCTACCGTAGTATATGATTTTATAAGTGAGATCACATGCCCAGCTGCAGCTGAAAGCATCCAGCGCTGAGGAAGGTGAAGTAAAATCATCCTCAGGCCACTTTGCTGTAGGATGCGATGGGCTTAACTAGGCACAGACATTACCACAGCCTCTAACAGAGCATCATAAATGTGTTCCTTTAATATGAAGATCCCTCACGGTCACTTTCTGTAATATGGAGAAATATATATATTAAATTTCCAAAGAGAACCACAAGTTTTCCAACAGGAGTTTGGGACCACTTTTCAATGCAGCAAACTGTTGCTAGCACAGACCTCGCTCATGTGTTTTAAGCTGGCAAACAAGGAGAGGAAAACGCCTCCAACTCCTGCTCCATCAGCTTCGCATGTCTGAAGAGGCTGCAGCCGGCCCTTTAGCTTGTTCAGTTTGGAAATTACATGCATGAGTTAATGGGAAATAAAGTTTGCACACATTTGTTTTCTATTTAGAGCCCCAGCCTCCCCTGGCTGCCAGTCTGCCGCTGCTCCTGCTGCAGCGTGAAACATTAATGAAACAACATTTGCTCCCTGCGAGCCACAGAGCACGTCGCCCAAGGGGGGGAATGGTTCAGGTGACCCAAGAAAATGGGCAGGAAGGGAAATTAGCACAATGGTAAATCTCTGATCCATAAAAGACAACCTTTGCCACTCGGTATTTAGTCCCCTCATCCCAGGCAAACCACTTCTCCACACTCAGAGGGTGTAAACAGTCACATGGAGAATTTTTCTCGCTCAGAAGAGAAAGCCACCACAGCAGCACTGAGCAGCTGATGACTTTGACACCTTGTCGTTTCACCAGTTGACCCCAACAGAGGATTTGGCCCATTTAGACTAGATTCTGCTGCGATGAGATACCTCCAGGGAGAGATGCAAAGAGGAAACCAGTCACTGATCTGAGATCTGTCACAGAAGAGGGGGATGGAGGGACTGACTGTGTCCTGTGCAGTTCTGCAAGGCTTCTTACAAGGGAACCCAGGTGACACAGAATCAGATCCACATATAATACCTTTTTGCCCTGGAAAGTCGTGAGTTTACCATACCTGATTTGTATTTCCAGAGACTGGACACTAATTATTGCTAAAGATGATAGCCAAATGAAAACCTAATCTAAATTAACAGGTTTCCAAAACCTCTAGTCCGTGATCTTTTCAGCATTTATGCCAAATTTTAGTTGTGCACATTCAAATTTAAATGCCCTGCCAGTAAAAACAATCATGAATAATTACACAAAGTGGCTGAACAACTGATTCATCTCCCACTGTATTATAATCTAAAACTCACATCAGTGTCGGAACAAAGAATTTGTTAATACCACCATTTCCCTTCTAGACAGATGACTTACATTTGAAAAGGAAAGTGGGTGAGGGAAAAATCTCTTTACATCTCGTGGGTTCTTTACAAAGTCTCAATAAAAAAACCCTCTTACCAGCTCTTAACCTGCCCCGGCCATAACCTGAACGTATGATGATGTTTTAGTGAATGCCAACAGGATCCAGTCTGTGCCCAGGGCTCTGAACTGAGACAAGACCCAAGCTCTCGTGCTGTTCCTCTTCCCGGTATTGTTCCCAGCACTTTGTTTCTCCCTGCCTCAGTTTTTCCATCAGAAATCACCGAAGGTGTGATGGTGGCAGATGTTTCACCTTCTCTCCCAGGATCAGCCGTTTGTTCATGTGCGCAAGAAAGAATTTAGACCACGGTGTTTATCAGTAACACCTGGGGGCAGCTGCCATAACAACACCTCGCTTTATAAAGCAGTTTGTGATGATCTGGTGAAAGCTTTACACGTGTTTTGCTATCAGGGGAGCTGGAATATTTCTCAGTAAGGGAGAAGCAGCATCTGCCTGGGTCTACTTCACCTTCGGGTTTGGAATCTGCTGGCAGAGAAGTTATTTGGTCAAAATGTCACATAACAGGTTCAGAGAAAGACATTTGCAGTCTTCTTACGTGTCATGGCTGCCCCTGCTTTTCTCTTCATGTGCCTGCGTGTGTGGGAGGAAATTTCCACTGGCAGCTTCTGCTGCCGTCACTGTTGCATATTTGCAGATGTTGTCCTGCTGCTCAAAAGGCCCTGCCTTATATCACAGGCAGGCAGGTACCGTACCTGCCTCTCATCTGCCAGCTCCGGCTCCTTCTCCCCACCCCAGAGGAGAGAGACCAGAAGACACCTTCTCAACAACCAGAAATTCCAGGAGCTCCTGAGTTTGCAAAGCATAGATCCCATTTAACCGCACTGCGAGCGTTGATCACTATCCAAACCTAGGGCTCGAAACACTTGTCCCATTCAATGATAGGCAATTTGGAATATAATTAATCTTCTGTTCTACTGTCTAACTAGCTTAGCGTGGAATTAGGCATTGAGAAGGAAAGAGCTGGAGGGCTGACTAGCTGTGGTAGCAAATGATCCTTAGGAGGAATTGTGAACGCTGCCGAGATCTCTAGCAGGAGGCACAAAGCCGGCTGGCAAGTGAGGGATCTCTGATCTCTGCAGGCTCCTGGGGCTGAGCTCATTTGTGTGATCACTAATGTTTTTTCCTGTTAGGGGTGATCGCCCTGTTTTGCAGACAGTACGATATCATCAAAGATAACGAGCCAAATAACAGCAAGGAGAAAGCCAAGAGCGCCTCGGAGAACAGCACTCCCGAGCACCAGAGCGGAGGGCTCCTGCGCAGCAAGGTGAGACGCTGCTGGCACCCGGTGGGGGACGGGGCAGACAATCAACTTCCAGCTAGGCTTCAGCGAAATTACCCCCAAAAAAGCACCCTCTGCTAAACGTCCTCACCCCAGCCTCCTCCCGCCAGCTGCAATGCAGAAAGGGAACAACCCTTCACACCCACGCACGCCGGCACCATGGCTTGGTTAGTGGTCTGAGCCTCCCAGATGCATCAGGGCAGTGGCACTTCACTCCCACCTCTGGATTAGCTAGCACCTCCCTCAATAAAACAGATTTTAATCCATAACTCTGAAATATCCAAACATCTCTGGAAGAAAAATGCACTGAGCAATGCTGCAGTCCCTGAGCTGCTGGGTCCTTACCCCCCTAGCAGCCCTTCGGTGGCATGTGGTAAAGGGGATATTATTCTTGCATGGCTGGTAATACCCATGATGTTAAAGGTAGGCCATATCCATAACATCAACAGACTCAAGCCTATAATTTATACCAACTTATTTCAACTAATTTAACTTTCTTGTGTTTCCATTCACAATGTGCCCTCTGGCACATCCCCACCACACTACGTTTACTTAATATTTGAAACAGTCCCCTAATACAGGCTCATTTGGAAGCAGACTGTGATGAACCACACAAGCCTAAAAAGCCTCAACTCCGGCCCTTTTTCATTATCCTGAGGGGGAGGTAACAAGAACTTTTACAAAAACAAAAACTGACCCACACGCTGCACTCGGCTCATGCGGTTTTTTTCCTCTCTAGCAATTCCTATCCATTCTTTCTCCCTTTATCTCCTTTTCTCTTCTAGTTCCCCAAAAACAAGCCCTCAGTGAACATCATCGAAGCATGACAGCCTGCCATCTGATGGATGGACTCCATTCCTCACTCTCACTTTCTGCCTCTGAGCCTTGATGACTTGGGAGGTGAAATATCGTTTGGAGCGGTTTGGAAAGAGAGCTAGTGATTGTCACTTGCTGGCATTTGCGCCTCCTTGCCCGTGTTCTGCAAAACATCTGGCCAGAAAGAAAAATCCTGAAAAAAAAAAAAAACCACAAAGAAAACCATCCTGAATCCCCAACAATTAAGATGGAAAAGCATCAGTGAGACAGCTGCTGCCAGTGATTCTCTACTGGACTCATGAATCACCTGGGCTGGAGCAGCTTCTCACACACTCCTTTGCACCCTCACACTCCGTCTTCTGGAACAATTTTCCTGTCTTTGGACATGTGCAAGGTTTTTGTTGTATCTTTATTTTGTCTCGCTGTCGCTCCATCTTGACAGTATTAAGGTGAGCTCAGGCATCAGTCACTATCATTCCTCCTCCCAGCAAGGAAGAAGGAAAGCTCATCCCAGACACCACGAGCAACCAGATTTGGGCTGCTGCGCGCTCCCGGCTTGCTTTGTTCCATTGATGTGTGTTGTGTACCACGTCTTGCAGGTGGGTTTTTAAAACAAAACAAAACAAAACAAAAAAGCAAAGAAAAAAAGGCATACCCCAGTCTCCATTCCCACTGGGAGAACTTCCCTGGTTGTTCTCCACTTAGGCTGCAGCACGTGTCTCCACCGTTGCTGTCTCTCCTGTCTCGCACTGGTGCTCTTCACCTCAGATAATGGGGGCATGCCCAACACTGAGGCACAGACAGACCCACAGGAGGGGACACCAGGAGCCATTATTTAGCTTCCAGGATAATTTCAACCATTTTCTTCACAGTATTTTCAGCTGGGCCTGTGTCCACCACCAGTGTGATAAAAGGTCCGTAAAAAACATAGCCAGTCAGCAAAAAAAGAATAAAAAAGTTAAAAAAACTCATGATACCGGTTGCTATGCAAGGTCACCCATGGCAATAGCTATTTATTGTGAAAGGTCTTGCCTAAGTGATCTTTTTCTGAGGGCTTAAGTTCTTAAATTGCTTCTTTTAGTGGGGTTCCTGTGGGAAGGTCTGGTTCTCCTTACACGTCCCATCTGCACTACTTTTTGTGATGTTGTAATGCCAGGTATCTGCTGCAGGCAGTCCTCCAGAAAAAGGGTGATGAGGAGTGGAAAAGGGGTTGGGGTTCTCCTCCTCTCTCTTATTAAGTGCTTGGTGTTTGTAAGCTGACAGGATCCCTGGGATTGCTGGTGCTCTGGAAGCTGGTAGATGCAAGTCCATCACACAGAAAAGATTTACTCTTTGTAGTGTGCCATGAGGTATCTATTTATTTAATTACTCCACAAAACCACTCCATATGCACTAGGGGATGAGGCAAGATCCTACTTGTTCCATCAAACACCAAGACAGGTTGGGCCTGAGTAGGGTTGGAATCTCGTTACAACAAACCTGCACCCAAACGAGCCTGGTTTCAAAGTCCCTGCAAAGAAACAAGCTGGCAGTAACCCAGTTCAGCCATCTCTCCTCTTCCACTGTCACCAGCCTTTCCAAAATAGGTGATTTGGGAGAAAGGCATGAGGAACTCTGCTTGTAAAAGTGTCAGTGAATGAGCAAGGACTTCCCTCATGCCGGTTGCAGAAGACAGGCCAACCCCAAAGGTCTCTTCAGTGGATCCTCTGCCAGAACATACTCCTCCATCACCAAGAGGGAGAGGTCAGCACCTCTGATACAGACAGAGCAATAAACATTTTATAAGGTACAATAAAAGATTAAAGGCATCGCTTGTGTCCTTGTAATGTCTGAATTTAGTAATATTTCACTTATGTCTGCTTCGAGCAGAACACACACAATAGAACGGGGAGATTTTCTCTGTTTCCCAGGGACTGCAGCATAAAATGTTTTCTCAATGTCTGGGAGCAGAAAACCAGGAAGGTTCAGAGTTTGCTCTGGTTGCGGGGCGAGGGGTAAAAAAAACACACATTGTGACATAAATAGCACCATGGCCATACCTAGAGAGATTCTTCAGACATGCCTGTTATCTCCTAAGAAAGAAATGGCATTTGGAATCCGTACCCCTATAAAGGGAGATTTAGGACAGATGGTACAGCATGTGCAAAACGATAAGGGAGATGCTCTCTCCTAATCCCGGAGCAGACAGCCAAGCAAGCAGCCCTCAGAAGACTGCTCGGGAAGAAATTCGGCCCAGTAATTTGTCAGGTTGGGGGGGNAGGGAGGGGGAAGGAGGAGTTGTGTGTCTGTTTTTAAAGACAGACGTCCCTGGGAATTCAGGCCATATCCCCTTTTTTTACAGTAACTCTTGTTCCCAAGTGACAGGTTTAAACTCTTTCTTTCCTAAAAGAGACGTGTTCACTCTTTGTTTGGTAGAAAAGAATTAAAATGTAAAGCATCAGTGATTGCGCAATTAAGTATTCACACCATAATGTGGCAGGAGGTAAAAGGGTTATCATTATGTTCGATAACAGCAGGCTTTAAAAGTAAAGTAATAATGCTATTAGTGAGAGGAAACAAATGTAGGCTGGCAGCAACTCAACCCTTCAGAGAGGGACTCCAAGGTACCCGATTCAAGCGATTCTCTTAAAGGAAATGTTTTCAGCGACTGGGAATCGCAGTGATGTAATAAGCCCACACTTTAGGAAAAGGTGTTTCCCGTTATAAGGGAATAACATTACTTAAGATCCTAATTTTCTGTGGGTCATAACATCAAAGCTTTAACTGTTCTTTCAGCATCAGCTTCCACTGTAACCCGTGAGAGCCAGAACCCATTAATGCTCTGGGGCTGTGTGACTTCAAGCCTAAGCCCACCTTTAGAAGAGATGCATTATTCTTGGCAACAGCTGCCAAAAGGTACTCCCGAGGTGTTTTACTGTCAATAAAGGGAAGAGATCAAGAAAAAACAACCAAGAGAGTGCTGAGGAAAGTCATGTTGGGCCACAGACAAACACACCCTAAAGGCTACCCACATTGCCCCATGTGTTTCTGCCTGACTGCTAGTTTTAACTGGTTGTTGGAAGCAGGAGCAGGGAAAAGGGAGGATTCAATGAATACTAAAAAGCAGTAAGTGGGAGGGGGCTGGAGTGACAGGGATCCCAGAGAGCCCTGCAAGAACCCATTCCCTGTTGATCTCAAAAGCAAAGCAGCCGGCTCTGCTGATGCCATGCAGCCCCCGAGGATTAATCCCCTTGATTTCCAAACCTCAACTGAGCAGAGACTACAGGCGCGATAAGGAGCACGAAGCTGAAAACAGAACCCTTTGCCAATATACGCAGTGCGTGTTTAAAGTTAAGCACCACTCGCCTTCAGCCTTTCAAGCACTGTAATATTATGCCTACAAGTACAATTTAGCCAATATATTCCTCCCCCACGAGTTTAGTGAAAGGGAGCCGCAGGAGGCGGTGTGGAGCAAACAATCCCGCACAGCATGTCCTTCCAATTGACAACACACGGCGCCATCCGCTTCTCACCACCTCCCTCCATACAACAAGCAGCAACGCGAGCTCCGTTCTCTGTCTCCTCAGAGGAAAATGAGAACATTAGGCGTTTTAGTCCCTGACAGTTCAATAGCATCAGAGGAGGAAACACCTACACGCCAGAAAAGTGTTAGTATAATCTCAGCTGGTAATGACTTTCTGGAGGAGATGTAAATGGAGAGGAACAGACTGCTAACGCCAGTATTTGCCAAAGACATTAAAGGTTACATCACTCAAAAGCGTATGTCACAGCTGCACATCCATTTTGCTGATAAAAATATGGCAATTCATTGACTGAGTAGTCAGACTGCACTTCCCAAGCAGAGAGTTGAAGATTATACCATATGTTGTACCAAATGTAATTTCCCCAGCTTTGCAGAAAAGCTTCCTAACGACATGTAATGAGCTATTACTGGCTAGACTGGAAGCAGAAGCCTTGCTGACCAAATTCAATCAGCTTTCTAGCATTTGTTAAAAAGCTGTATGATCAACACGCTTGTTATGCTAAAATATCTTCTGTTTCCTCCACAAATCTGGTGTCTATTAAATCGTCTGATGACCTTATAGATTAAAATTATTATGTTCCTACTTGTTAGCGCTTTAGCCCACACGTCTCGAGGAAAGCGAGCTGGATTCTCTTTCAGCTCATGCAGCAGCATCAATTTTGTTTAACTAAGTTCCAAATGAAGAATCTTTATTATTAGCAACAGAGCCAAGAAAGACACAGCTTGAATTTTAGATCCCAGATGGAGTCAGCAAAGTTGGCAGCCAGAAAAGCCATCTTTCGCCTTGCGATCTGAACACGCTGGATGCGGAGTCACCGAGTGGCAATAATGACATAGCCCCACGATGCCATTTGACACTTCCCAACACATCGCTGTCCTTTTTAACGGACAAAAAACCACCCCCGCACTTAGTGCCACCAACTGCTAAATATAACCTATTTATGCCACCCAGACCTGTTTTTGTGGAGGATGCGACCAGCATAGCACTAGACATCCTCTCAAATCCAAGGGAGAATATTATCAGCTTCCACTATTGTTTCAGGACATAATTTCTTCCTCCCAATTAGAATTACCTTCAGGACAAAAGTAGGGAAGAGTTGGTTTTGAAAGGAAGGCAGAAAAAGCCACGCGGCAGTTTAATTTCAGTCTCATTGTTTTCTAGCTGCTGTTGTTAGAGTGCAATACACTGACAAACGTTATTAAATTTTTAATTGGAAGGCATTTCATCACAGAGCTCATGCAGGGCCTGCACAAAAAACTGTCTCTTCCAGTCTTATCTGATGTTGCTGGATTCTATAAAAATCAGAAATGGAGCCCTTGGCTACACTCGAGCAGCAAACACGCAGAATGTCTTTCAACAAAGGCTTAATACACAATCTCTCCCTCCCCTGGCAGTATCTCTACCGCTCAGCGTACGTGAATCACGGTCGCAATGTCAAAGAATGAAATCTTCAGCAGTAAGGCTGCCCGGAAGCCTAAAGCCTTTACAAAGTGCAGAGCTGCTCCATGGCAGGCTTCATTCACATGAGAGATTTACATTCACAAAGAGGATAAAACACACATCCGGGGAGGAGGCACCCGCATTTGCCCGAGGTCCCTCAGCCCAGGGAAACCGGTCAGAGACACAGCACACGTACAGACACCATCATCCCGCTGCCACGGGAAGGTGCTGCCTGTTCAGAATAATTTCATTTTCTCAGCATGGCTGAACTGGCATCAGAACGCCCGCTTTAAGAGAAGGCTAACACAAATAACATCCTGCCTGCTCCACATCGCTTAATAATCACCTCATCAAGAAATATATAACAAAACCAAGACGGCCAGCATGGAAATCTCTGAAAAAAGGCAACACCTCAGCATGCATGGCAAAGGGAGCAGGCTGCCTTTAGTCTTCCTGCCCTGCTACATCGCCGCCAATCAGATTCGACAGAGTTGGAAGG
>VXAK01007856.1:188-92368 GCA_013399435.1 Arenaria interpres | reverse complement strand
AAAAAAAAAGGGAGGGGGAAGTAACAGCTCTAGTTGCTCTTGACATGATTTCATTTAACTCGCTAGGTCTCTGACCTTTCAGCGTTGGTGGAAATAGAAGTGGAAATGTAACACTGAGGGGGAAAAATTCATGCAAATAATAACCTTTAAAACCACCAAGTGAGTCTTTTTTTTTTTTTAAAGGAGAGAAATCTGATGATCCAATTATGCAAGTCATTAGGAAAACAATGCTGAAATTTTGAGGCTAATGGGATTTTAAGTTATATTGACAATGAAAACCAATTATACTTTCAAAACTTTTTTTCTCTATCTGCAATTGCATTATTTTAATGAAATGGCATGCTAAACTTCAAGTAGCCAAATGAATGTTAATTATGGAAAAAGTTGAGTTAACAAGAGAACCTCTCTCTTTCCATGACCTCATAATTTCACAAGTCTGAACAGAAAGCATAAAGTCACTCATTTTGCCTCTAAATTGTTTGATGTTGTAAATATAGCAATCTTCAAACTCTTCAGAACTCCTACTTTGGAATAAAATTTAGATTAATTTTCTTAAGAAGTACAGTGGAACCAGAGCTCAACCACAGGATGAAAGCAATTCCAAGACTTGGGAATATTTAGATAATGACCCAATTCTTCCAGGTCAGAGCGAATTCTAGTTTAACACATTAAAACTTTTCTGCTTTAATTGATTTTTCCACCATCTATTTATCTTTCTAATTGGATAGTAAGGTACCAGGTAAAAAAAAATATCTGTGAAATCCAACCAGTTCACGTAAGCAATTTCAATAATTGAAAGGGCTGATGGGAAATTTTGCAAGGTTATTGAATAATTAAAACAAGTTTTTGTCAGTTACTAGTCTCATCAAGCTAATGGCAAAATAAATCTGTGATTCCATAAAAGATATTCCTCGCTGCAACAAGCAATTTTAGGTTGCATTGAGTTGAATATGCAGAGAATAAAATAATCAAGGAATAGAAGAAGTGCCTGAGTAGGAAAGAACTTTTGGACATGATCTGGTCCAACCGTCTATTGAAAGCAGGCCTTAGCCCGGTTTATTGAGAGCCTTGTGAAGCCAAGTCTTGAATATCTCTAGCAAGAGAGATTCCACCACTTCTCTGGGCAAACTACCCCTATATTAAGCTGTTCCCACAATGAAGAATTTGTTTCTTATCTCCTTACAGAATTTTCTCTAAATCAACTTCTGCTCATTGACTCTTGTCCTGTCACCTGTGAAATGAGTACCTCCATCTTCCATATAACTACATTTCAGGTATTGGGAGACCATGATTAGATTCCCTTGGGGCCTCCTCTTCTCTGGGCTGAAGGCTATTCCTTCACCCTTTCTTCATATGTCAAGTTCACCAGCCCTCTAATCCTCTTGCTGACCCTTTAGCAGATCTGCTTTAATTTTCTGGAGTCTCTCTTGAACTGGGGAAACTCAAACAAGCCATGATAGTTCAGGTATGGCCTAATAAGTGCCAAATGGGATAATCACATCCCTTGATCTTCAGAATATACTCTTACTAACGCATCCCAGGACACAGTTTACCTTCATTGCTGCAAGGGGATGCATCATGGGAGCATTTAAGCCTTGCCTTAATCAAGAGTTGAGTGCCTGAATATAATAAGCTGCAGGCATCAGGGCAGTGCTAACAAGACCTAAATATGATGAAGCTCGATATGGGCACGGATCAGCAAGTGACAGGAGAACAATAGCTGAAACTGCTGGAAAGGTATACCATGATATGAACATGGGCTGACTTGAGTGGCAGCCTGTGCCAACATCTGGCTATAGACACATACACACACACCCCACACCCTTCCAGGTAATAGAGATCATGAAGAAACATCTTTACAAGGACATCTGACACCACATAGAAGCTGGGGATGCCAAGGTGGGACCATTCCGTATCAGTGCTGAAACACCTGCCAGTCAGCCTCCTTTCTGTACTGTTGCTTCTGCCCCAGGTGACGGACCTCTCTTTGTCGACATACAGACTATGTCAGGAAGGAGATGGGTCTAAGTGGTCTGACTGCTCTTTTCTTAACCTAACAATGTGCAAGAATCTAAGAATCTTGCCAATTTGCCTTCAGCAGTTGTATCACACATGAGTGAAAGAAGAGGTGTAGGCTTCCCTTCAGTGCAATTGGAATTCATTTCTTTTGCCAAACAACAACTTTCCTCTTAAAATGTGCCTAGGTCTGCAACAGTAGCAGATAGCTTACAGTCTACTGGCTGGCATATGGTTTTGGCTGTGAAATCAGTCACTTGGCTTCAAAAATATTTTTAGGGCTAAATTTATTTCAAGGCAAAATAGTCAGGAGTGAGCAGAGATTACAGAACAGTATCTGTGCATTAGAAAAACTAGGTTTCCACCTTGGCCATAGAGCTTTTCTATGAATGTGGACAAATTATTCATAGTTTTGTGCGGTTTTTCTCCCCATCATCCTTGAGCTCTTTATTATACTGAAGTACTTCAGAGCTGGCATTATCTTTTAACAAAAATAAGAGATAGTGCTTCTGCAGTGATCGTAACTTGGTTCTGAAATACAAATGCAAAGCATAAATGGACCCAGACGTCTCACAGAGGTCAGAAAATCTTCCTCGTTTTTAAGGAAAGTATACAGAGAAACAAGAATTCTGCAACCCACTGACACCGTAAAAATTATAGGTTCATTGATATTTTCTCTTGAAAGTGACTTCCAGAAGTCACCTCATTCAACCCTCCCACTTGTTGCACCATTTGCGGCAAACTGCTCTCCTGTGTTAATAGTCAAGTTCCTCACTGCACCATTTAAGTTTTGCTCTTGTCCTGAAAGTTGCATCACATCAGAGATTAGGAAGATATTAAAATGAATGAGAACTTATTAGATCCTTGTGCCCAAGCCTGCTTGCAATGTGCTTCCTCTAGTAGCTGTAAGATGTTAACGATGGTTTGCCTTTGATGTGAGAAAAGACAATTCTAGCAGTGTCTGGAGAGAATTCCACTCACTGAGCTAGATTTTGAGACACTTAGTAGATCATATGCATTTTAGATTTTTGTACTGATTAAACTGCCTCCAATGTTTACCATAATCATTTTGCATGCGAGATACTGCTGTCCACATGTGCAGATATGACACTTCATTTATGATGTGAGAAAGACACAGCCAAGACAACACATAAAAAAAAAGTCTTCCTGAAAGTGGATGGACTTGCTGAAATGATAAGCACTTGCCACCTGCAACAACCCAAAGAAAGACCAAGAAGAAAATCAAACCAAACTATACATAACAGATATTGCTCGTGTCTCGTAATGCACAGCTGGAAGGTGGTCAGAAATTATGGTGATCAGGACCGGATCTGAAGCAGTATTGAGAGGAATGAGGACATAGCCCAAACACACTCAGAAAACCTGGTAAACAGGTCACTTGAATAAAAGCCAGAAGCTGACTGAATGTCCTGGATTAAAAGGGCAACCAATCTGCTGTCCATGCTTGGGAAGGCTTTGTTGAAGAATGACGCACTGGTGTATTGAATCTAGGACTAACCAGATTTTTCTGGAGGTGGGGTTTTCTGGTGTATAAGGAAAGGAGATGTGTGTCTCTTCAACAGTGTCTTCAATTCATCATAAAGAAATGCCTTGTTATTGATATGGTTTTGTATTTAGATTGCTCAGTGGATGCAACATATCAGGGATCCTCCTTTCTGACAGACTCGACCTACCTGCTATTTCTTATTATCAGACAAATAAAATACATCTAAAAATACTTTTCTTTCTAATTGAAACACACATTTAAATTATCCTTATTATACTTTGCTTTACCCATACAAAGACTTATTTCTTCATTCCAGCCTAGAATACTGACCTAGCTTTCATAGCAAGAGCTATTTAAAATTCAAACATTTTGATGGGAAAAAATAGGTGACAGCTGCTTTTAATATTCCTTTTAAGAGCATCTATAACAACAGCTAGAGAATCAAGGTAATTCTGTTAGCCAAGAGAAGTAGATCATGTTGCTTATTTCAGTCTCATCAATTTCATCTTTGATTTTAATAAGGTCTTTTGAAATGGTAGATTTTCCCTGAAGAGCTTGCAGTAACTTAACTTGGTCTAGGTGTCCTCAATTCCTATTGAAAACAAAAGAATTCAGACATCTCGAAAGTTTCAATGCTTTCAAAGAGGGAAGATTTAGACTAGATATAAGAATTTTTTATTATGAGGGTACTGAAACACTGGCCCAGGTTGCCCAGATAAGTGGTAGATGCGTCGTTCCTGGAAACATTCAATGTCAGGCTGGACGGGGCTCTGAGCAACCTGATCTGGCTGACGATGTCCCTGCTCATTGCAGGGGGGGCTGGGCTAGGTGATCTTTAAAGGTCCCTTCCAACCCAAACTATTCTGTGATTCAATGATTCTATTTTCAGATGCACACCCTACACTCTTTGCACAAGAGCATAATCAAGAACAGTAACATGAGCAAAGTATGCAAGATCTGAAATGTAAGCAATATTGTCTTTTTCCAACAGTAAATCCAATTTAAATTTCCATTTTATGCTAAAAAGTCAAATCAATTTAATTCTGCCTTTAAAAATTATTTGATTTTTTTCCAGGGCACTTACAAACCTCATTAAGAAAATTTAAAGCTAGCAAACAAACAAACAAACAGGCCCAGAATTTCTAAATCTGCCTGCAGTTTTACATCAAGCAGCATGACAGGATATTTAAGTTCAGTGCTACTAATATCATTGCGGTTGCTCCCAATTTGTGTAAATTTTACTGTGCAGTGAATTTAAGTCCCACGTCCAAGCCAATGGCAGAATGACACCTTAACAGAACTGCGTGTGACTGGCGAGAGAGAGAGGACAATATCTCTCCAGAACAGCCAACACACTGATCAAGTTAAAACCACAAAGGGAGAGAGGATTAACACAGGGGCAAATTTTCCACCAACTAGTTTCCATGTTTTGTGCCTGCCTTTACCCTGTATTACACACAAAAGATAGCAGCAGCTTTGTCCCCAAAGAGCAGAATTTAACAAAGAGTGCAGATGTATTTATTCTTTCACCTGTATCAGCATTCTGCCAATAGATTACAGAGGTTTGTAGCTGCTTTTTTTTCAGCACATTCATCGACAGGCAATAGCTGTTCTTCCACATCCAGCAACAGCACTGCTTGTGCAGAACCTGTCTCTGGCAGCTCAATCCAAACCATTGGGAAAGCAATCTAAATAATGTTTTAATAGCCTGTATTGGTTCCCCAAAACAGCATTGCAGAGAGGACAGTGCAGAAGAGGGCATGAGCCAGAAAATGAAGGGTTAGGAGTTGGCACCCTGGCATTGCCATTGGAGAGATATGGGAAATACGGCAAAGATGCAAGAACCCCAATTTGCATCCCACCTTCCAGCTACTGCCCTTCAGGTTTTTCTGTGCTACAGAACAGTAACACCAATGTCATCTGGAACACAATAAGGGCATGTATAAGCAGTGCTGCATATTAAGTAACCACTTACTTCACTACTCTTTTTCTTCTGAACTTTGTTTTAACTCTTTTCTGAAGATCAACACCTGATCTGCATTTTCATAAAACGTTATTAACCTTAGACCACGTATCTAAAGACTCATAAGCAGTTATCAGTACCTCCAGCAAGCTTTCAAAGAAAGTAGCTTATATTCTCTGAGTGAAACTCATTTCTATTCCCAAAACAAAAGAGTACCTACAGTATTCAGAATAACACTATTAGCAGACTAATTTAAAGATGCTGTTCAAGCAACATTCCATATTTATTGCTACTACATAGCTATCCTCAAATGAAGGACAGCACAATCACTGCAGGTCAGTGCACCTCTTCCCTTACCTCTGCCTAGTGGCACTTGAACAGCACCTCTGGTTGGTGTTGAAAGCTTGGCAGTTAATTTACAGAAAACTTTCTGTGGTCACTTAAGGCCACAGGGACCACCTCCTTCTAACTCCTATATTTGACCTTCACTACAAAGCCTGGTCAATAATTGAATCGTTCACGGTATCAACACAGAAAGTTACTAAGGCAGCAGGCATGATTACACAGCTCAGCCACGGGATCATTGGGTTTTCAGGGATGATGGATTGTGATGTCTCTCTCTCCTCAATAACTCATTCCTAACCTAATGCAGACCCAATTTAGTCTTTTAGGGGAACTGTTCCCTGTTCCTAGAGGCCATTGCTGGACTGTTCAAGTTTCACCCCAAGGTGATATGAAGATCTCATCCCATCTTCCACCACTGGGGCAGAGGATGCAGACGGGGACTCAGCTACAGTCACTTCTTCTTCCCCGTACTGAAACAGAGATACCATGCCATAGCTTGGACTGCACAGAGAGGGGGATAAAGTAGAACACAAAGAAGGAGGCACAGAGGATTTGCATGGCAGAAAGAAGGTCCTGCTTCTGTAGGGACATAAGGAAGTGTTCAAGGCCAGGCTGGATGGGGCTTTGAGCAACCTGGCCTACTGGGAGGTGTCCCTGCCCGTGACAGGGAGGTTGGAACTTGATGACCTTTAAGATCCCTTCCAACTCTAACCAATCTATGATTCTGTAACAGAGTACCATCATAAGATGAGTGGTGTTTGACACTAGCCCTGGTAGATCCCAATATTTCCAGATCTTTAGACTGAAAGTCCTCATCTCCTGTACTAGAAATACAGACTATCCCAAGGAACAACACAACTTCTTCCTCTCTGCTGCTTTCTCCTTCTCCAGACTAAAAACCAGCCTAACGTTCACAGAAAACGTATGCGGGTTTCATGTATCACGTATGTGGCATAAATATAATACTCCACGTGTAAAACACTTCTCCAGAAGAGAGTATCTACCAAGTCAAAGAGGAAATGATAATAAACTCAAAAAATACAATAAGAGTTATCGTTTTGTTTACCGACACAGAAACAAAGAACTAAACGTCTGCATGTCGGGAAGGCTTGTTTCTTTCCCCAGCAGGAGGGAAGTCTGCCTGCCACTCCGCAGGGCTGAAGCACAGCCCCTGTGCCGGGTGGCCGGGATGTACATTTTATATACTGCAGCGCCATCTAGCCCCAGGACATAAAACGCCACCTCGGACAACGGCTGCTGAAGGACCCTTTCCAGTGCTAGATGTTAAGTTCATAAATAATTTCTCACCCTGGATGAAACTTAGCTTTTGGCTTATTGTATGACATTTTAATCTTTTTTTTTATTTTTTTTTTCTACACCATAACTGCAGCTGAGCAATATATAAGTTCCTCTGGGAGATGTCTGATACAGGAAATAACTGATGTATGCTGTTTTCATTGTTTCTCATCCAAACTGAAACTTGAGGCAACCTGAAATAATGAAATCAATGAAAACCCATGGCATGTACATTCTTGTGGGTGTTTTTCTAGAAAACTAGGAATTTCAATAACAGAAGAAAGGTAACTAAATCATCATAATAATAATAATAATAATGAAAGAAATCTCTTGCCAGATTGCCAGTCTAGAATTCTGTTAGAAACAGAAAAACCTATAGTGCATTATATTAGTTCTTTTTTTTTCTAGAAATGTCAAATGAATTTCTTAGCTATTCCATACAAAGTTCAATTCACTTGTACCAGTTTAAGTTTATCTAAATTAAATATCTAGGTTTGGATATAAGTGAGTTTAAATCCACGAGGGAGAAAAAAAAGGGCAGGCTTTCAAAAGTCTAGATAGCTTCTTCATTATGATGTTCAGTTTAGTCAATTCAAAACGTGATCACAGGTCTTCTAAAACGTAAGTTTCCAAAGACAGCATTGCCGATAGTGTTCCAATGTTTTTCCTTCACAGTCCATACTTTGTAATTTTTTGAGGATTTCTAGTTATGTTCATTGTAAGTGAGAATTAATTTTAATATGAAGTAAGGGCACATCTACCTTTGAAATTTATCACAGAATGCGTCAACCTCTCTGTTGATTATGAGGGAGCCTACATAACTAGTTAGCTTCCACTATGTACACCTCGGTTTTACTAGGACAGACCAGTTTCTTCAAAGAAGAGTGAAATTGGACCCCAAGAATACCAGAGGTATTTCATTTTTTTCATTTCTACTAGAAAAAAAAATCATAATTAATTTTTTCTTTAGCTTCAGGCATGTCTTTCCACACAAAGGATAAGCTAAATCCAAACACTAGATGCATTATCATAGTGGTGTTTCAAAGTAGTACTCAGCAAGCCCTGAGAAAGTCAGCTCTGGAGTTAGAAACCACATAGACTCAATAAAAAGGGTTCTTCGAGAGTTTAATACACCCTGTTCCTCAGCTAATTACACAGATAATTAAGAGCTTGTGTATCACCACAAAGCACTGTGAAACGAAAACATGCTCTAACTCTTAAGTTAATGGAGAAAAGCTTCTCCTCCAAGAAAAAATACCTGTGTTGCTGCTGAATGAGAAATTGACAGTAACCACACCCACATGAATTTTAAATAGTACTTTTCTAGTTTTTTCAAAATAATACTTAAAACATGCAGGTCCACAAGCACTTTTTAAAAAGCCTGGTCAGAAGGGGAGAAAACGTTAGGAAGACTTACCGCCACAAAGAAAATCAAGCATGTGTTAACAGAAGGGTCAAGGTTTCCTTGATGGTCTACAAGGCCATACCAACTAGAGACTGTGCTAGTTCACAAAAGCTTTGCACAAATGGATCTTTCCTGGGCATTAATTCTGATCCAGGAACCCACTGAGAAGCAACAGGACCACGGTGTTTCCAAACATATTTATAAGCCTTTTTTTCCACAGTGCACGTACTATCTTACCTGACAATGTTTATTACATATACCTAGCAATCCATGGGCTACTTCACCCTTTTCATGATACCATCGTTACTAAATAATTTCAGTTAATAAGAAAATAAGGATCAAATTTACTAACAGGCAACCTATATTTGGTGGTCAACTTCTCTCCCTTTCCAGCTAGAAGCTGTTAAGTTGTGAGTCTGTACATACATATATTCGTGTGCATGTTTATGTTTGTATTCACTTGTAGAGCAAACCCATAGTCAAAACAAGTCATATAAATCTTCTTATGCAATGTGCTATATTACTTGCCTTTGCTTTCCTCCAGCAAAAGAGGGATTTTATTATAAACCATCAAATAAGCACCACTTAAGAGGTGCAAGTTAACCTTCTTGAGATTTTTTGTTATTGCTACTTACAATAATATAAAATAATTACATTGTAATAAGGTCATATTTTTCCATCAAAAAATACCAATTTTACATACAAAGTCTTCACTATCACTTATTAATTAGAAGTGCTGTATTAATACATAATACCACTGTGCCATTAAATTTGTATATAACATTATGTTGGATAGGAAAGGAAGGAGGAGCTCTATTTTGCATATACTCAATGTCTAATTAGGTTTCATATTTAGGCTTTTGACCCTGCTTTCAGCTGGGAGCCTGAATTAGCAACTGAATTTCTGTTGGGCTGGTGACCCTATTTGCAGTGTCACAGCCTGAGCTAGGAGAAGCAGTTCTTTGGGAACCCTTGGCTTGCAGTTACATGTTCTCCTTGTACTCACTACCACTCCCTGGGGGACGCAATTAGGGTAGGATCAAGTTCATCATTCTTCCACCAAACTCCCTCCTAAATTTCAGAGGCCTAATGAGGCAGACCTTCAAAAATAAGTTTTATAATATTAGCAAGGAGAGGTAGGTGATCGTAAAGGCTTTCCAGGGAGAGAAGTCATCTACGTAATTTGGTACCTGACATAAGACTGGTAGATTCTCTCTCTGGAGTCCTTCAGAAGCACCTGCTCTGTCCACTGACCACACAGGCAATTTACGTATTTGCCTTAGGAAAACTTAACTGGTAAGGCATATAAAACACATCAGCAAGTCAGATGCCTATGAGTGGTGGGCTTGAGCCTAGCTTTGTTATCATCGTATTTTAATTCGTATCTTCTATAGGCTACCAGCATATACATTTCACCAATTTTGGCACATTTACTTATTGAAAACACAGGTATAAATAGGTGGAAAAGAAAGAAAAGATAAGATGAGGCCTGAATTTAAATGACTGTCATGTATGAAAAATTGAACTTACATTCCCAATGGCATCACCTCTGAATTTTGCCGAGAGAATTTGCATTTTATCATCCTCATCAAGATCCAAAAAAATGCTGCCCTTCTCTTCCCTTCCAAAACAACTCTAAACCTTGCAGCATAAAATATAGTATAGCCACCCAGGCACCAAGCATAATAAAATCTAGCAACAATAACTCAAATATGTGTCTCCTTGTCTGAGTCACTTTAGAGACATCCAGAAACATAAATATATGTTTTCCCTGAAAGGTAACAGTTTTCTTCCTTTTAATCTGAAATAAAATTCTGTCCCCATCTCCCAGGGAACTAAAGGTGACAATAAGAGCTTGACAATGTTCAGGAGATGTGCTTTTCACATTAACATTGCCAACAGCTGCACCATAAATACTGGGTACACAGAAAGTGCATTCAATCATTATAGGAGGTGCAATTTAAAATCTGAAATTCACTCAAATAAATCAGTAGAAAAGAGTTAAGGGATCAAAGTCTCCAAAACCTAAAATGCACCGCTTCTGTGTTCAGCTTTATTTGCAAGGAATTCTAAAATCTACTGGAACAAAATATTCCCCTTAATGTTCTGTAAACCGCTTATGAAATATCAAGCTTTGTTCCGTTCATCTTTCCTTTTCCTGTGCTACCCCCTTGCCAGACGTCAAGGAGCTCATGCCAGATGTCTGTGAATTCATGGCTTATGAAGGGCAGGGTTGGATGAGTGAAAGAAAATCATACAAAAAAGACAAATATATTACCCTCCCCCAATCTCCTCTCCTTTATCATCACCAACACACAGTTAAACACATTTCACACAGAGAACCGGGAGCCAATATGAGCATCTTGCAATTATTTGAGACATAGCACATGCTGTCGGACCTCCTGCATTCAGCCCCGGAGGTCCTCTGTTCTCTTCCTGAGGGTATTTGATACGATGGCATCAACTGCATGCTCTCTGCTAGGTTTGGTCTGCAGACTGGAGACCCTAAAGAAGGGGCTACAATGATGCTGACAGTAGCCCTATCAGTGAAAAAATGTTTGCGTCCTGCTGGCATACACAGAAAATTCCCCAAAATTTGGAGATGCCATGAACTGCAGCAGTGATTGAGGTCAATAGTTTTTCTGTTCTTACAGCCCCAGACACTTGGTGAAAGAGTATGTGGAACAGAGCAAGTATAGGATGCAAAACCTTTCAAAAAGCCAACAGTGAAAACATTGGAGAGTCCTGAGCCAGTTTGTATCCAGGGCACACGCTTAACAAAGCACAGTGAGCCAGCTGACATTTCTGAGGTAGACCTGGTGACTATTTCATGAGCAGATGGGAAATGCCATATTCCTCAGTGGGCCCTTATCAAGAAAACAGCCTGAGACAACACTAAAATTACTATTCACTTTCTAAATTTCATAAAAGGAGTCTGATCTGTACCACAGATATTAAAACTTCTTCTATCGATTTATTAGTTCTACATATAAAGCTTTTTGCTTCAGCATTCACATTCTTGAACGTCTCATGCAAGATAATTGAGGTAATTTCCTAACATCTCCTTTTAACAAAATTAGTTCCATTAAAAAGTGAAGATAAAGATAGGGGTACAGAGGAAGATATAGAAACTGCTATAAAACATAACTGATTGATTCATAGTCTCTTTAATAGACTGATCTAATGTGTCTAATATGTCTATGTCTAATTCCACTCTCACTTGAAATAAAAAAAAAAGCATTGCTGAAGGATAGGCCATTTTTATAAACCAGAAATTTCAAGAATAACAACAATTTCCACACACACATCTTATAGGCTGTTCTTATCAATAACCACCATGGGAAGTCCAAAAAAATAGAACACAAGAATCAGGTGAAGTACTGAATAAAAACTCCCAACCTCCAGTAGTCCCACAGTGTCAGAAGGATCTAACCTGCAGTCATTACTCCATTCTCTTCACACTTGTACAAGATATCATTAAGTTATGTACCTACAAATCTGGAATGAGCCCTGCTTCTTCAAAACCCAGTCCCAGACGTTAACAGTCACCCTGACGACTGTCCTGGATCACTACAAACAGGGATAAGGATTAAAGCAGGATGAAAACATATTACAGATTGCCTCAGAAAGCAGTCCTTGAGGAAGTGCATTTGTAAATAAAAGCAAACTATGAGGAATTTCTAATTCTAAATCTCCCATTCAGTTTTCCCCTTTATTTAAAATAGGGTATCAAAACACACAAACTGCCTCTGCAGCCTGACATTCTCTTTCAGTCTCCTGGTGCTACTAGAAAGGAATGGTCTTTTGATTTATTTTGCCCTTCAGAGGCTATTACTCTTATCCATCTAAAGTACACATGTTCCTTCTTTCCAGTTCACAGAAATGTCTAGTTTCCAAAAAATATGCATTTTTTTAATGACATCCTACTCTTCACAATATTTTCTATTTCTGAAACAATTCTAAATGAATGAAATGAAAAACAGGCATATACAGGAAATTTAGGGTGCTTTCAACATAGCATACAAGCCACTGTATTGTAAATGACCATTTTATAAAACGATGCAGTCCTGTTTGATTTCAATCGCAGTTAAAAGTAAAATAAAGCCATTTCCCGGTTGATTTCAGTTGGAATTGGAGATAGTTTTTCAATATGACCCTCAGCAGTGCTTAAAAAAGTGGGGGAAAGAGGCAGATAAGGCATTGAATGAAATAAATGGATCCAATCTGAACCCAGTTACTTCAGAAGTTGATAGCATAATGGAAAGGCAATGTGCAACCGGCAACCTCAGCCATAAGAAACTTAATGATGGATGAAAATGAAAAACGTCACGATGCTTATTTATCTATGAGAATTAGAATCCTTTAAACAAGTTATGAGTGAAAGAGCTGTAGCTAAACCAGATTTTAAGACAATTAGAAATGAATGAAAAATCTAATTTAAATGGACATCATCTTTCACTAATATTAGAAAAACAATACTTTCTACATTTTATTGGAGGTGATAAATTTATTGTGACACCTGAACAGGACAGCTATTTCATACTACAAGACAGTTTCTTCTGCTTAACAAACAGCCAAAACTAAACCTCATCTTTGAATTTTATTTCCTGGTAGTGAATCATTTATAATTGTAAGTTATTTCTATTACTTTTACGTATAACGGATGGTTAAAAATGAGCTCTTATTGGCATAATGAACAAAAATAGTTTGGACTTTACTGCATCATTATATCATTATATCTAGGACAATTCTGTCCAATAATTCAAAAGTTCGGCTGTTAATCTACATGATGTATGTTAATTATAAGTGCTGGATGCTGGTGTCCTCTCTACCTCTGAAAAGTTATGTATCTTTACATTCCTAGCAATGTAACTGAGATCTGGTCTACTACATCTAACTTCCCAACACATTTTTGACATCAGTTGGCCATTCCTTTGTGCACGGCAATCTTATGAGTTACATTGCCATACATTATCCTCTAAAAACCCACAGGTGAGACAGAATTCTGCTTTTCTCCCTTCCTACACATATACAAGCAGAGTACAGCAGAGAGAAGAGAGAAGACTTTATCAAAGTCAAAGACTTTATCATCTCCGGGCGTGCCTCACAGAAGCAGCTGCCCCCTTCAAGGACTGACCAGAAGATGTATGGTGAGGAGATGTACATGGTTTTGATCCAGGATGGAAGGAAATCTTTATACTGCAGCCACCATTTACAGTGGTGAAGAAACAAGCCCTTCAAGTTTTGCTGATCCAAACGTTGGAGTTCAGTGCAGAACATCAAATACAGAGGTAAGAGGCAGTATTATCTTGCTAGTCTACTTGTCTACTCTAGATAGCAGACAAACTACATATGGAAGATATCTCACAAGAAGCAGCAACACGATCCCAGAGACATACTTGCCTATCATCTAATGCAGTTCAAGCCTACTGATTTCATGGGGGTTTCTGTGACATAAATGAGAGCAGAGAAATGCCCTCCTGTATCAGAATTAATATGCTGTTTTGCTTGGAAGTTGTTATTGTGCAAAAATGGTGCCAGATGATGAGCAATGATACTTTCAATTCACGAATAAATAGGGTATTTAGTATTGCTGTGGTCTATGGTATATCACTGAATTGTTTTAAGGTGAAACAGATACTGTAAGATTATTTTAAAAATGAATACACATGAATTGGATCTGACCATAGTGTGGGGTACTTTTTTCAAAAAGCTATTATAACAAACAGAATCTTTCTTTCCTCCATTGGCTCTGATCTGATATAATTTTAATGTACACAGAAAGACTTAGATTATGCCAACCTCAGTATCTGCAATATCACCTACCAGAATAACAGGAGAATCTTTTTGACAGTAAATGGGAAAATAGTGATTTTTCTTAAATATGCATTCCAATGCATAGCCATTAAGCTGATAAAAAAAAAATAAATCTTTAGCTTGAACAATTTACACTGTCATCCAAAGTAAAAGTTCACATTTCCAACTCTCAGTCATTACCAAACTTCTCCTTAGAAAATTAAAAAATATGTATTTTCCTTCTGAAAGGAAAAACAAAAGCAAAAGCTTACAAGAATACTGCCATTTGAGTAATTGTACAAAAATTACTTTTCCCATCTGTAATATAAACTTACTTTAGCACTGAATGAAAATCTTCGATTGGAATGCCACAGCACGTTACTTTAATTCCAGGTAGGTAGCTCTTTACGATTGTCACTTTGCTAGTATGGCACTTTCTTGTTTTCTTCTGAGGACATCTAACCCAATGCCAGGAGCACTTGCCTGGAATAATTACAAACCATTTAAGTCCTTGAAGAAGATCTATGGGAGTAAAAAACAGAATAAACAAAATCTAAACAAACTGAAAATCTCCCAGCAAGTTCTTATTCTCTAAATGTTAGCCATTGTTTCCATACTCCAGATTTTTGGAACGATGTGAAATGAACAGATGTTCCCCTATACAGTCTCTTAATATGCTCAACATTCATAACTTCTGAAAAGCCCTTGGAAAGATCGCTGCATTTACAGCTTTCATTACCAACATCCAAGACTCACAGTTTTCAGTATATTCCTCTCCACAAGAGGGGCTGAGCAGAGCTGGTCTGTGGACCACGGACAACTGCTGGAGGCCTAGGCTACAGAGGGACATGGGCTTGGAGACACAGCTGAGTGGTAACAGGGCACAAGACAGAGAAAGGACAGGCCAAAATCTAGCTTTTACTCATGGCCTTCAATACCATAATGGTGGCTCCGTGAAACGACAGGGAAAACTGCATGAAAAAGTTTCTGTGGAGCTCTGTGAAGACAGCAGGAAGAAAACAGCTCAGGGTTGAGAGACAGCACAGAGAGAATCATAGAGAATTTCACTATCTACCACTTGAAAAGTCACAGAACAGGACATACGGAAGTTCTAGCAATGTCTTGCAAGTGATAGATTAAGTTATGGCTGAATGAAATGGTACTTCCTTTCCTTGGCAGTTATAGACCACTACAGTTAATATCTCCACCCCTTGACCTCATTACTACTCTGAAACTGTTCTAGGATCACAGTTGGAAGATAGTACGCTTCGCAACCAAAAAAAGGACTATGGAAAAATGGCTCTACAGTTTTCCTTCTTGAGCAGCACTGATACCACTTACGTTACTATTGAACCATATTTCTAACCACATCAGGAGTTCTAAACCATCCTCCTGATCACCAGTTCTGTTGCACTAAGTACCACAGAATCCACTTAGCATATGCAGGGCTAATTAAAACAAAATTGTAATTAGTACCTTTCTGCTTTTGAATCCATACAGCATCATACATTGAGAATTAATTAAAAAATAAAATTAATTATGCATTGCTATTTGTCTTGGGTTGTCAGCAGACAATCTATGTAAAATATGATATCTGGTTTAAGATAGGTCACCTAATAATTAAGAACACTGTGACCAAGCTAATGGATGGAGGTCTTAGTAATTCATAATAATGGCATTAATAAGAGCCATGACTTGCATTTAAAAGGTGTTAATGTATACTTTGAAGAAATAATTGTATCAGAGCGGCATCCATTTACTCTCTTCAAGCCCAAGCCTTGTCACAAACACAGGTTATTCTCTTTTGAAGACAACAAATTACCAGCTACATGCTCTTCTTGATGCATGAAGATCTACACTCTCAACCTGGCACCTTCTGAGGAGAGACCATGCCCTGTTTTATTTCTCAAGTTCTATTAATTATGTTTATTTATGAAGGTTGGGACAAAAGTATTTAAAAAGCAGGGAGTGCACTCCTGTTCACATTCTTCAGTGTTGAGAATGATGTCAATGTAATCAGCATTCTTAATTATGCCCTTGAAATGCGAGAAGTTTGCAAATCACTTAGATGTTAAAAACAGAAGAAGAAAAAGAGGCAAGAGGTCATTTGAAATAAGAATCCCTTCCTTAGAAAGAAACTCTAATTTACAAAAGGTCCTGATTACTGTTGCTTTACCAAGACCTTGCTGAAACAGAGAAATGATCTATTTCTGGCATGACCTTGACAAAGCTGCTCCCTTCTGCAAGGAGAAAATTGAAAAGCAACACCTGGCAATGACACATTAGCAATGAAACTCAAATCTCTGCATTCAGATTTCTATCATTGGGTGTTTTTTTTTCTAGAGTGAGAAGAAAATGCCTCTTGAATTTCATTAATTTAAGATTCAAACCTCTCCGGTACGGAGCAGTGCTGGAACATGCTGAGTACAATGAATTTTTCCCACCCTCACCACAACCATCCCCTCTGAGAGATGAAGAAGCATTGGCTCTGTTTTCTGCAGGATCACATTTTAGTAATTTGTTACTTGATCCAGCTCTCTATGAAGTCAATGGGTATCTTTCTCTTAATTTCAGTAGAACTGTATTGAGCTCTCAGTAAGTTCGGTGTGAGTTTCCTCTGCATAAAGACTGTAGGGTTTGCCATTAGATTAATTGCTATCTTTTAAGGGGCCAGATTTTGCAAATTGAAGAATTCTCTCAGCTCTTGCTGAAATCAATGGGATTCACAGGAGGTGCTAAGCTGCAAATTCAACACCCCATCTGTATCCTGCCTTTTGCAGCAACCATAAAATCATGCTAGGAGACTGGATTATGACAGTCTTGTGCAAGCAGATATGCTTAATGACTCTTTTAGCTAATCTGCACTATTGCCTCAGTACATAGGACATGGTTCTTAAAAATACTCGCCAGCGTGCACAGCAAATGTTTTAAAAGTTAAAAATCTCTAATTAAATACATGAAACAGGGCTTTGGGGGAAACAAAAAGCCCAGCATGCAATTAGCATCCTCTAAAAGTCTAAGGTAGAACAAGATCATCATATTCTGCCCCAAGGTAGCTCACATATTTCTACCATTTTACACATCTCATATCAATAGGCCAACTGAGTGAGAAATAAAGTAACAGTGGCCAAATCACAGATAAAACTCCAGGAGAATTTCTGACAGATTGCAACATAATTCCACTCTTTTTGTTTATTTGTTTGTTTGTATTTTAGTTGCCAGACACTTTCACAGATCCATTTTTAATGTAGAAATTTATTATTTGTTCCTTTAATGGTTTCATGAAATATTTACCATGGTCTGTTTAAATAAAGGAATGACATCATGCATAAAAAATGAAAAATAATGTGTCTGTAATAAGCTAGAGGTTACATTTAATGAAACAATGCCCATAAATGAAATTTCATTGTGAGTGCTGATGATGTTCATTTCAGATGAATGCACTTTGTATTTATTAGTTTTAAGCGTGTTCATCCTCAGCTTCTGTAATCAGAATTACAATATCCACTCAGATGAGAAAAGTAATTAAATCATTAAGACATACTTTCTTAGGGCTGGGTGATTCTGTGGATATGCAACAGTTGGCTGGCTCCCGCCCTAAGCCCCTAGTGCAATAGATTAATTGTTTTCTCATTATTTTCCAGGGGGTATCTATCCTCATAACAATTTGCATGTACAGTCTCAGCAAAGGCTATGTGCCTCATGCGCGCTCCAGCAACATGTGTATATATCTTTGGGCTGCTGGCACAAGAGACAGCAGATTCCTTGTATGAATAGCTATGGAGAATTACTTGCCCCATCATGCCTGAGGCAAGACTTATGGACATATTGTCAAAGTTTGGTAGACATGGGACCCTAACTGTATTTATTTAATCAATATTCAATGGATAAGATACGAAGCTGTACATACAGCATTCACTTTACATACACAATTTCAACAGAACCCGCTCCACAGAAGGATAAATTATGAAGCCCGCATTCATATACTCAATTACTCTGTCCTAATGTGTTGCAAGTTTTCTGACAAATGCCATGGAAAAGTTCAGGAGATTCATAGTCCTATAAGGTTTGCACAAACATTATGAATGAGTCTAAGGACAGAGTGGGTCTTCTGTCCAGGATAGACCTGTGTATTGAGAATATTATCATGCAGTCCCTTCACAGCATCAGCCCTGTGCCACAACAGCAGAAACTTTCAATACCCCCAACTTGCCCCCATGTCCTACATCTCGGTCCCATGCTGTTTGCATTGCCAGTGTACAGATTATGAAATACAGCATTGCCAAGGTAGGAATCAGATAATGTTACCATCATAGTTGGGTAACAGGAACTAATGGAAAAGTTAAAAACTTTCTAAATTCTTTATAAATACACTCATATTTTGGTGCTTCAATCAGTCCTTAGAGAGGGAATTCCCAAAGGTCACCTTCCCAGAGTTAAGCTCCTAATTGTTATTTGCATGTATCCCTGATTAACATATGCACCTGTAAAGTCCCCAGTACTGCTGCCTGAAGTCATCTAATTTTAGACGTATACGTTGAAGGTATCTGCAGCTCAGGTATTCACCTCATGTTCTCTTATAGTCAATGAAAATAAATGACACAGAGCTGTGGTTCATATACGCAGGGAGAAGACAGGAAAGGCCAAAGCTCAGTTAGATTTGGAACTGGCCAGTATTCTGTCAGATGGGCTTTTTAAAACTATGTTAATAGCAAGCGGAGGTCTAAAAAATACATTGGACTGATACTGTTGAATATGATCATCTGACTAATAGGAATGAATAAAAAGCAGAGGGATTAAATGTATTTTTTTTGCCTCAGTCTTTAATAATACTGATAGACCTTGGATTGCCTGGCCCCCTGAGTCACACGTGCTTCCATTTGTGGACACTGAGATTGTAAAGGACCAGGTATATCAGCTGAATGTTCACAAGTCCATGGGGCATGATGGAATTTATCCCAGAGCACTGAAGGAGCTAGTCGATGCCATGGCAGGACACCTCTCGCTCATTTACCAAAAGTCTTGGGAGTCTGGGGAGCTCCTTGCTGACTGGAAGCTGGCTAAAGTGAATCCAGTTTACAAGAAGGGTGTGAGGGAAGACCCAGGAGACTATAGACCTGTTAATCTAACCTCAGCTCCTAGAAAAATTATGGAGAAGATTATAGTGGATACTATTGACAGGCATTTAAAGACTAACATGATCATAATTGGGGATTGGGTTAGATGACCTTTAAAGGTCCCTTCAACCTAAACCATTCTATGATTTTATGATCAAGCACAGTCATCATGGGTTCACAAAGGGACAGTCCTGTCTAACTAATTTGATATCCTTCTATGATAAGGTCACGCACCTTGTGGATGAAGGGAAGGCGGAGGATGTAGTTTTTCTGGATTTTACTAAGGCTTCCGATACTCTCCCTCACAACATCATCTGGACAAGTTGTCCAACTGTGGGATGAGTGGGCTCATAATGCACTAGATGAAGAACTGGTTGAACAGTAGAGCTCAAAGAGCTATAATGAATGGGGCTACAGCTGGCTGCCGAATGGTCACCAGCAGCGCTCCTCAGGGCTCACCTCTAGGGCCAGTCCTGTCCAATATTTTTATCAATGATCTGAATGCAGGACTTGAATGCACCATTAGCAAGTTTGCTGATGATACCAAACTGGGAGGTGTTGCTGAATCTCTCATGGAATGAGAGGCCTTGCAGAGGGATCTAGATAGCCTGCAGCATTGGACAATCAGCAATGGAATAAGATTTAACAGGAACAAATGCTGGATTCTGAAATGGAGACTGAAAAAAAGGAAAAAAAAGATGGTGTTTATATGATGTTAAGGTGCCAAAAGTAACATTAATGCAGACACCATGCATATTCTGTAATTTTTAAGTGCTGGGCTGGAAACTGTTTTTCTGTCCCCACAGAATATTTCCACATTTTTAAATATTCCAACCCCATATGAGAAGAAGACAAAATTATGTGAGGAAGAGAGAGGAGAGAGAAAGGACTGGCAGACGTCCACTCAAACAAGAGAGTAAGACCACTGATTAGGACTTTACATTAGATGAACATGCTCCATACCAGCAGCATTAATCAAGCACAGCGAAGACTTGAAAGTTGTCTACAGTTACTCAGGCTATTGGCTATTCTGTGTCTCTCCTTTTGATGACAGACTCCCTTCTAAGCCTAAGAAATTATTCTCCAATAAAAGATTAAACAAAATTTTATTTGATTCCCAAACTAGCTCTACTTGCTATGTTTTGCAACTTAAAGCAGTAATAATCTACATACTTCACTAGAAAAAAAAAAACCATGGAAGTTGGAACGGTTATTAGAAACTTTCTTTTGTATTATATTTTGACATTTCATTGGTGAGGAACTTAAAAGTTAATAGCAGCAGATTACCAAGTATTTTGTTCCTCTGCTAAGAAAAAGAGAGGGGGAAGAGCCCTTGCATAATAAGTTGATTTTTAAATGTTCCAGTTAGACTTTGAAGTTTTTCATTCACTGAGTTGAATATTAGTGAGTAAATTTACATTTTCTGTGAGCTTTGTGTCAAGCTAGGCAAGTAAAAAATGCTTTTTCAATCATGTATGACTCTTTATTTTTATTTTTCCCTCAAATCAAGAAAAGCACTGATTCCTTATATAAAAGAATCTATGTGAAGATCTGAGTTTCAAGCTTGAAACATTTTGCTGCAGTTCTGTTCAAAACAAAACTAGTTATATATTTTTTTAAACAACAGAAAAAGTGTTCTTTCAACACAAACCTATAACTCAAAAATAGCTGAAGGAATTGTGTCTCAACAATTGTATCAACTTCTCTAATACATTATTTTCTCAAATACAGACAAGTATGAAAAACATTAATCTCTTGAATGAGTGTTTCAGAATGTCATCCAATTTTTCAGGCCCTTAATTACTATATATATGATCAGTGGCTGATATTAAAGAGCAAGAGTATGCTCCTGGTCCAAATAATTGCATTATAGCATACACATACTTTTAGTCATCATTTTGACATCAGATAGATATAAGGCATTGATTTGACAGTGAAACTATAAATTCAGATCATTAGAAATTCACTTCTGACATTAAAACAAGAAAATCACATTGTTATGAGGACAGAATAAGTCCTCTGATCAATATGCACCTAAAGATGTTCTTCCAGAGACAAAAAATAATTTAAAAGCAATTTTGCTAAGATATCCATCTACTACTTTGTCTTTATTAACTCACATGTTTAAATCTCTTAATGTGGAGATTAACCTTAAGCATTCTGTAACCTGCAAGTACTTTGTCTCCGAGTTTTTAAAAACTGCTAACTAAACAATACCACCTTTTGTCAGACATAGATATACATGATTTTTTTTTGTAATTTTGAAATTTGACAAGGATATTTTTACAGTTTGAGAGAGAGTTAATAATATATTGTATAGAGAAGCAGTTTAAGATTGGCCGCTATTTTAAATGTTGTGAAATTCTTCATGATTCATGACAGTGACAATTCTTCATGATCTTTTGCAATATTTTTGAGCTGCTGCGGTGAAGCTGTTACCCTTGCAAGGTAAGAAAAGCCGCAACAGGAATGAAGGAACACACAAAAACTGAAATATCTACGAAGGGTGAGCTACAGAAATGTGGCGATCTAAAGCAGCAACATAAACACAGATGGTTAAGGGGTTAAAAAGGAAGGCTTGTTGAGGGCTTGCACAATAAAGAACTTAATGCAGCAGGAAAATCAAATTTCTATTAGGAAAACAAACCCACATCATTCTTTAGCATGACTGAGGAATTCTGAGAGTGGACAGCTGTGACTGCAAGAGTAACAAATAAAGCAGGCTTGGAACTTGCAATTAGAAAAATTTTCTAACACTTTTCTTCTAGGAAAAATCAAAGTGATGGCTCCCCAGATGCTGCTCTGGAAGGCTCCTGTCCATTTTCCTTTCTCCCAACTGACAAAAGGCTTCCACGGCCAGAGCTGGAAAGCTTAAAAATTCCACTGCAGTTTTCTGAAATGGAATTTTCCATCAATTCTTAACCACAAAAATTAGGGGGACTTACCTTCTCATCTTCATTGAGAGTTATTTTTTTAACAATTTTTTCAATAATTTTTGGATCTTTCTACTAATATAAGTCCACACAGAAACAGGGGAAAACGGAAAATACCGAGACATTAAGTGAAGGAGAAACCGCTGTGTTTGGTGTGAAAATACCATTTTCTATAATAGTGTTAAGAGTTTCTCCAGGGTTTGTGGGAACTATTTGCTGAGTGTCCTTTATAATGCTATACGTGTACAGCTATGACAGGATTCCACTTACGCGTAATCTGAACTGGGTCCAGATACACAATAGGTAACACAATATTTTTATATTTCTCTTTCAATTTTAAAGAGAACCATTACATTCATGTTGAAGAAGCAATAACTGAAATATTTGCTAAAAAAATTACTAATTCAATAAATTTTGCCTTTAAGCCACTTACGAAGTGGTCAGAAAGATTACAGATGACTTTATTCACACTGACTCAATACAACAGCTGAATGAGACCGAGCCTTAATAGCTCTATTTAAATTATTTTATTTATATTTTGGTAACATTTTTGGTACAGAAAAAATAGAAAGCATTCTCCAGAATATGAGAAGTAATCTACCTGACAATTTAGAGAAATTACTTCCAAAAGGTGTTTGAGCTGCCTCTGTTTACAATTGTTGGCTATATCAGCCTGAAAGCTAAGACTTCACTACTACAGCTTCATGAATAGTTATCCAAATCATGCAATAAATAGCATTACCGTTTCCTGACTATGTGACCTAATTGTGCTAAACTACTTTCCACGTTGGCACAAATACAGCACTGATTAAATAAACCTTTTGTGAAGGTTTACAATTCACCAGCTCCAAAGAAAGTTTTACTTGTACAAATGTTCACAGACAATAATGGGGGAACATGCTGAACTGAAATCTATTTGGACAATTTTTCAGCAGCAGATTTCCATACTACCCAGTCATCCCTGTTAGTTTGTGGCACACACTGTCTGACAACTGAAAAATATGTAAATTGCGCTATACTTGTTATGAACACTCCTCCAGATTTTGTTCAAAAGCTGTAACAGACTGGGCTGCTCAGCATAATTTTTTGAAGCATTTGCAAAGCTGGTACCAGATCTTGCCCTCTTTCCATATGTATACCCCTCATTTGATTTCCATGGCAGAAACGCCCATTTAGCTACATGAAGAAAGTCATTTAACCTCAACTCCATTTCCCTCAACTCTATTTTCCTCCCATTATGCACACACACTACACAGAAATTTTCAGTCTTGGTTATTATTTATGGAGAGCTTTCAGGATTACCTTTTACAGCTGATTTATAAAAGTAATCACCTGCCTCAGACCAAAATGTAGCACTTGAACTTAAAATGCTGCTTCTGATTTGAAAGATGTCATCTGCTTGAATAAAATCCTTCGACTGAACCATAAAGAATCCTTTTGTGATCGAAAAAACATCGCAAATTAATTTAAAATTCAGAATAATCTTTTTACTGAAACAACTTGAATATGTATGCAGCTTGCATTGGATAAATATTGTATTTTTAATTAATAGTATAATTAGATGTGTGCATTGTGAAAACATATATGCACATATTATTTCATTAATAACCATTTGAACCAGTAATACTCGGGGTTCAAAGCAAATTCTGTTCTTTATGTGCATCCTTATGAGAAGCCTAGATTCCATTTTAAAGGGAAACATCATGCTAAACAAAATTGATTCAAGCAATGTCAAAAACATGTTTAAGAGCTGTCTCCCAGATATGCAGGGCAACTTTCAGATGTTGCACAGAGTTCTGCTCTAATGCTCTCTGCTCCTACAGAGGACCCTCTACAGCCTCCATCAGCAGTGTCAACTGACTGCCTGGCAGAAGTCAAAAAGAACTCCTGGCAGAGGGAATAAAACACGCCACCTCTGAAACGGGCAACTTTTGATGTTCCCTCCCAACTTTTTAGTCGGTACCTTGACCTGCTAAACCTCTGGGAAAGTTCCGGTGGCCACACCATAACTTTTACTTTTACTGGTGTCCAACGCTTTGGGATCTGAAGAGCCATCCAAATGGTAGAACTGACCCTTTTGTCTTAAATTAAATCGCCAGTTCGACCATGCGAATTCTACATGCGGTGTATTTTTCTTCTCTATAGACGAGCCTGCGTTTATTATATCACAGAAGGTGGCATTCCAGATTGTTTGCATGATGTAGACACAAAGGTTTCATTTTTAGCACACTTCATAAGTATTTTACATACACAGATGAAGATGCACAACACACTGCAAGCAAAAGCAACATTTCATGCCTTAATTTCATAATTAGGCTTAGCTTTTAACAAGTCACATTCTAATTCCCACCAAGCAAGTACGAAGAGGGCATCTGATCTCAAATACCTTATTCATGCAAAGAATAGGTTCAGCTAAAGTGCAACAATGAATAAAATATGGGAAACGTATTTCTGAAAGGTTATTTTACTGTGTCACCAAGTTAATTCTGGCACAAGATGACTCAAACCATCTGCAGCTTGAACAAGAAGAATTAAACATTTTGACAGGCCTGAAACCTCATACTTTGATTTTCCATTTTTTAAAATCCCAGTTTAATTCCACCTCACTCCTCCCTTTTTCTAATGCGCTCCTTGCCATTATCTCTCCATTAAATCCAACTACTGAAAACCCCCCACTGTTTGACACGCTTAACCATAGGTTGCTAAGGTTGAAATGAAGTACATGTTAGTTGTTCGAAAACAGTCACCTTGCTCAGAATGCAGACTCCAGAACTTTTTGCAAGGCTGACTTAGAGCAACCTTAACATATTACCCACAGTTTGTGTGGGTTTGAAATGCAAATGTTTACTTTCTACTCTAACATAAACATGATTTGTTATGCAGGGCACTGACACTTCTTATCATACCTCTAAGAAATGGTATAACTGCCACTCTTAAACACATTTCTTAACACCAGGATGCTTTAAATTTATACTTTGGATAACAAGAATGTATGACAGTGAATGCATAAACCAATATACACTGACCCTCCTTTGTAAATTTAGGTTCTAATTCAGGAAAAAATCTGCAGTACATTCTTCTGATTAAGAAAGCATTGAAATATTGTTCTCTATGAGGATGGAATTCTTAATGTACTTACAATGTTGATAGAATCATAGACTACCAGGTTGGAAGGGATCTCAAGTATCACCTGGTCCAACCTTTCTTAGCAAAAGCATGATCTAGACAAGATGGTCCAGCACGTTGTTCAGCTGAATCTTGAAAGTGTCCAGTAGTGGGGAATCCACCACTTCCCTGAGAAGATTATTCTATTCCAACAATGGCTGATTGTTCTCAATGGGAAAAATGTTCCTCTTGTGTCCAATCAGAATCTCCCCAGGAGTAACTTGTACCCATTACCCCTCATCTTCTCCATGTGACTCCTTGTAAAAAGGGAGCCTACATCTTCACTGTAGCCACCCATTAAGTACCAGTCACTGTGGTGATAAGGTCTCCCCTAATCCTTCTTTTCTCAAGGCTGAACAAAACCATTTCTCTCAGCCTCACATGGCAGGCTTCCCAGTCCTTTGATCACACTAGAGAGTTTCACTGCATCCCATCCTTATGTATTTTTTTTCTTCCCCTGTCCCTTTTCCTTGCCATCTGCCTTTCAGTGTTAATTACATTTATCTGTCTAAAATTTTGCCACATGCTGCATTTTTTATTGAGCCAAATGATACAGTGCACATGTATTTTACTGGCGAATTTATGGCTAGAAGGCCCTCTTTTTTCTGTCCTTTATGGAGAAGAACAGTTCTAGTTTTAATGCTTTGGCACATAAGCTTTAATAGCATCCACGCATCTGCTCCTGAACTCCTCACTTAAACTCCCTGTGTATCATCCAAGACGGAAGCTGTAATGCAGAGAGAACATTTCTCATCACTCCATTTTCACACTTGTTTCTCAATACTTTTCATTACTGCTGAGCACATAGTCCTAAAAACCTGAAAGATAAGTGAAGATTCACAAAAAAAAAAGGCTTCTCCCTCAATAAAAACCCTCAAGCTTTCAAACAGGGTTCCTGAGACTGTCCCACACAAACTTCATGTCTGCTTTCAGAATCCTAGTCTTTCCTACCGTTGAGTTTCTGGACTCTGCATGCCCGAAAAGATTTCTTTCTGCTACTCCCAAACTTTAAAGGCCAAAATTTTACATATGAAGGGAAAATAGAAACAGATTTAGCCAAACAATTATGGGCAAATAATTTTGTTTTTCCATTAAAACCTAAATTGCATTCTTCTAGGATTTGTTTTGGGTTTTATTATTTTTGTGATTGTTGCTTAATTTGTAGCTGATAGATCCAAAATGCTTTTCCAAATTGGATGCAATTTCTACACTAAATAAAAAGGCAGTCCACAGCTTTAAGAACATTTCTTAAATGTATGGGCCAATTCAGCAATAAGTTTTAAGGAATAAAGCCATTAACATTTTGTAACGTCAACCAATTCTTTTTTTGTAAACACATTATATACTTCTGTTTGAATTTAATCACTTACTAAGCAGCTAAATAATTATTTCAAGCTAATGAGAATTAGTTTTGAAGTTGTTAGTATTAATGAGAAATCACCATATCCATATTAGTGTTTCATAGTACTAAATAATTGATACCTCAGTTCACATTACCGCTTGGAGGATACCAGCAGCAAACAAAATTATTAGTTTCATTTTGTCAGATAACTTGCAAAGCACATTTTTTTTTATGGTTTTTAAAAGCAAGTATTTTGAAATGAAAATAAAATTATACTTCATTATGACCAAAAAATTAACAGCCCCCAGATTTAGAAGCACAATGTTGTATACTTGTTTTGGAGAAGTAAGAGAAGGAAGAACAGAATCGTAAGAATTCAGTGGGAATCTGGAGTCTTTAATACTTCCTAGAAGATTTTCAGCTCCTTTGAGGAATAAGCCCTAGAGAAACTGCTTCTTTCTTTTGTTCAAAATCTGCCCTGTTCTCTTCCAGTGAAAGCAACTCATATTTTGCACCTCTCAAGATAGGGCTCACCATTCCCTGTTCACTGGAATTTTAAATCAGTTCCTATTTTGTTGTTTTTGTGAAGCGTTCTGTGTGGTCAAACAGCTTTCCCATTAAGCTAACAGGAGTGATTGATGACACCTCCCAGGCTGCCAGCTATTTCACAATCCATAGTATCTTAAAATTCAGGAAAACATGAGTATGAATGTTTCTGGTCCAAGCAGTGTTACAAGGACAGCATGGGAACACAAACAGCGAGCCAAGTTCTCCTCTGTTTATAAATCACCAGACTTCTCATTGCAAATGAAATCTGCTGATTTACACCAGGTGAGAACGCCTAGAAGGAACACAATTAGCTTCTGATAAAATATCATTTTTCTTTCAATGTTCTATGACTTAGTGATGAATGCATTCTCATCTCTTAATCTTTCTATGCAATCTGCAGTAGTCTATTCCTCAAAATCAAATGTCTGTATACAACCTAATGATAGGAATATTTTTTTTCTTGTGATCCAGACAACATGCTTGGGACTACTCCAGGTTTTGTAACTTCCTGATGCTCAGCTAACTTACCTTTATCTCTCTCACATATTCTTATGAACCTACCATATTAACTGTCTCTGGCAGTTCTAGACAAGCTTCTCAGGGCAGAATTTTTCAGGCAGGATAGTTTTTTGTCCTTTTGCAGTTTGGTTGTTGTTGTGGGCTAACCCTGGCCGGCAACTAAGTCTCACACAGTTGCTCCCTCATTCCCCCACAGTGGGATGGGGGAGAGAATCAGAACAGTAAAAGTGAGAAAAGTCGTGGGCTGAGATAGAGACAGTTCAACAAAAAAAGGGAAAAAGAGGCAAAAAGAAGCAAAGAAAACCAAAAGAAAAACAAGTGATGCAAAAACTCCAATCGCTCAGCACCAGCTGCCCGATGCCCAGCCAGTTCCCAAGTGATGGCAGCCCCGACAAAATCACCCTCTGTTTTTATTGCTGAGCATGACATCATATGGTATGGAATATCCCTTTGGTCATCTGGGGTCACTTGTCCCAGCTGTGTTCCCTCCCACCTTCTTGTCCACCCCCAGCCTACTCGCTGGGGGAGCACAGTGAGAAGTAGAAAAGCCCTTGATGCTGTAAAAGTGCTGTTCACTAATAACTAAAACATCCCTGTGTTATCAGCACTGTTTTCATCAGAAATCGAAAACATAGCACCATATGAGCTACTATGAAGAAAATTAACTCAATCCCAGCCAAAAGCATCAGTACATCTGTACAATCTGTAGTTGGCATGGCTTTTTCTGCTTTCCCTGAAAAACTATTTCATGGTCTATTCAAACTCATTTTAAGGAAGCTTGTCTTTGCTGTATTTTTCCTCTAGTAATTCTACTGCCTTCAGAAAAAAAAAAGTCTGTTCTTTAAAACTCCTGACGTCTTTCCACCCATCAGTCTATTATCCCTGTTCCCACATAACCAAAATTTTATGTAGTTGGCACTTTTATCTGAAATCACATTTCCTGTAGCCCCAAAACTATTTTTTTCTTTTGACAGAAACACTTTCTACTGTGATATTCTTGGTGAACAAGACTGGGTCATTCCATCTGACCTGGTCATCACCCTTAGCTACCCAGTCATTCCACACCAACTGGTTTCTATATGTCTATCATCTATATACATTGATTTATCATAGACAAACTCCCTGTCTTCTAGCTTTCTAGCACGTGATACCATGGCTTTTTCTATATTATTGAACAATGGCAATCCTCTCCATGACAGCACTAGAAACCCACCTGGTCCCCCAACACCAGGGCCATATTTAAATTCTCAACAAGGAATGACCCAGGTGCAAGCTGACTCCTGGGCCATGACTAGGAATAGACTGGAAGAGGACAGTTTAGCTCAGGCCAGAGGCGTGCCAAGGACCCTGTAACCATACAACAGTACAGGCAGACAAGTTACAATATCAGCGCCCTTGACCTTCATTTGTTCAAGTTCTTGGACAGACATTCCATACATCCCATAGTTCAAAATTATTTCTTCAGAGTGAAAAAGGTCTCTCCTGTTTTCTGCTTTCAGGGGTCTCAAAAATGATAGGCTTCCATGAAAAGAACTGTATATTAGGAAATGTTTATTCACACAAAATGTACCTGAACAAGGAATACTGATCATGGGCATTAGAGTTAGCAGGTATTGGTTTTCTGCCCATAGACTAAGAGAGGGTCACATTCAGAATCATATACCTAGAGCAGGGCCTGGAAACAAACAGAAAATTTTTGCAACACAATGTGACACTAAACTCCAAATATCCTTTCTAAAAGGAAACAATTTAAAGCACCTGTATTCCTCAGACCATGGTGAACTTATTACGTCTATACTTTAGAAGGACTTTCAAAAACACTTGGTTATGATCAGTGAGTTATTAAATTAGATGAAGGGAATGGTCTGTGTGGTTCAATAAACAGATACCAGCACAGAACTGCTTTAAAAATATATAGGAAAAAAACAGAAGGCGGCAATCTTTCTCTTTTGAAATAGTGTATCCTTCTCGAGCTATGCTTTGAAATGTATTTTCTAGATCACTTTAATCACTGGTGTACTGAATGTTCTCATTACTTATTTCTGTGTCCAGTCTGTGTCTCAATCAAACAAAATTTTGGGTTTTTTTTAATACTAAATAAAGATAATTACAGGTTGTTCAAAAAAATCCCAGTGAAAAATACGTTTCTTTAGAAACATTTTTCAATAGTAAATTTTCAGTTCTTTCAAAATATTGCTTTTTAAACAGAACTAAAATATTTCATTTATTTTGAACAGTTATGTTTCATTCTGTCCTTTTTATCATCTCTGCTTTTTTATTTCTCATTCAAGTGAGAAATGAAGTAAAACACATACATTAACAAAATAAATTTTGGTGGAGATTTTGAAAGAAGAAGTTATTTATTGCTATTTGATAAAAGGAATGGAAAATTTTCAAGTCCTATCTCTTAATGTCTTTCTTTATCATTAGGTTTCTTTACCATTATTTGAGATTTGTCTTGCTGGGAAAATTTTTAGAGACTATGTAGAGTATTGGCACACTGATTTATGGGAATGGATTGCTATTTAGGGAAAAGAAATGTTTGGGGGAGCAGGGAGCCTTCACAGAAGAAGAAATATTAAAGGAAACTAAAAATGTCAGTACAGTTCTAAGTCAAGTTTTGCCTGATTAAAGACTTCATGTTTCAACCAATTTTTAACAGAAACCTAGGACTGGATGGGATCGCCTGTGCTCCTGAATGTAGCTTCTGCAGTGGGGCACTAGGTGAAAGATCCGTCGCACATTTACTGCAGTTGTCCCCACACTAAAGGTCACCAATTCCTTTCCTACAACCTAAAAGAAGCTCACAACCTGCAGTAGAAAACTGAAAGCTACAATTACAGTGTTTGGAACTCCTCTGAAGGTAATTTAAACAGACTGAGGGCATTACTGATATCCTATAGCATTACTGTTATTTAGCATTTATTAAATAAAGAGTTACTGTGACTCAAGCTCAACCTCTGCTGTCCACCTACTCTCATATTAAATCATGTGTAAGCACAGATGAACCATATGAGTTGCAAAAGCAGCCACATTCTACAGTGGAAAGAGTGGCTCAAAACTAGAACCTGACAGTCTGAGCTGTAGATTCATTTTGTAGTCTCTTGAGCCTGTAACGGCTCCAGGAAAACGGGGAATGGCTATTTTTTCTTTTTCACAAAGGTCAAGAAAAGGCAACTCACCTCACACAATCTCCGGTAGTCATCTATAATGAGCAGGGAAGAATCCACTCACCCTTCCCCAAGCAAACACAAGCCCAGAAAGACGTCATTAGCATACAGTTTGATCAAGTGACTTACTCTTGTTTCAAAGACATCCAACATCCAAGGACTTGTATCAAAACCCTCATTTCCAGTCTCCTTAAATTCCCCTATTTTGATATGCAATCCCTTTCAGTAACTTACCAAGCATCACCTCAAACCAATTTTGATACCTTCTCCAGTTGGCTATTTGGAAGACCATTCCAATAATTCACCCGTCTATTATTTTTTTTCCCCGAAACTTGATAAAGACGAATTTTTATCTTTTAACTTCAGAACCTTTTTCCTGTTTGGTATTTGTTCTCCGAAGTATTTGCAGAAAGTTATCCCTTTTGACACGTAGTTGGTTTGGTTAAAAAGGAAAAAATCTTTTAATTTGCCAAATAAGGTTTAATCAATGTCTTTTACAAGGTAAACACCTGAAGCCAAGTAAAGTCCTTGGCAGTTCATAGCCATCTTCCAGCTGAGGAATGATGTTTTTTGTCTTTCAATTTAGAAATCCTCTATTTATAGCGAAAAAAAAAATTATTACTGGTTTCTGAGAGCCCAGTATTGCAACTTGAAACTCTCAAGTCTTTTCTCATACTTTTCATTTCAGTTGCCCGAGTCATCTGATCCTCCCTGCCTTTAATGCATGATTCCCTCCCCACCCCCCTGGTTCAGCATTACCGCCCAGCTTTATGCCCAGTTATGAATTTCAGAACCACATATTTAGTTCTCTACATTTGGGTCATTAAGGAATATATTAAACAGGATCTGTCACAGATTGATCCCTTGAGGATACTAGCAGTAGCCTTTCTCCATCCCGCTATCCCCTTCTGCATATCCTCCCCTTTCAACAGCTCTTTAATCCACCCCACATTCTCTATTAATTGCCATCATCTCCACTTACAGTACCAATTTCATATGCAGTGTTGCAGAAAGTGCTTTTCTGAAATTTAGAGAGAGAAAGCCACTGCATTACCTTACACAAGAAAAAATAAATAAAATAGAATAACACAAATAAAAATAACATAAAATAAAAATAGGCTAATCCAACAAAAATATTACCTTTGCTAATACTCTCCAGGAATTTATCAAATTTTCCATTTGCTTTCATTCCTTACTTATATTTTCCTTCAAATTCTCTTCTAATATTTTGTCTCGTATCAGGACTGGTTTTAGGTACAGACTTGGGCAGCAGCTGCCAAGAGTAGCCATTGGTTTGATGCCCACTTGCCTTGCCCCCGCTTTCTCTGCCTTGTCTCTACTTCCCTGACAACACCGGGGGCAGGGACCAAGTACTCTCTCTTATTCTCTTTCTGAGAAGAAAAATGCATCACCTCCAGCCCTTTCCTTCACTGCCCGATGGGCTCCTGCTCTCAGAGCCAGTTGAAGGGTGGAGCTAGAGGAAAGACGACAGGAGAATGGGAAGACCTGGAGCAGGGTGAAAGCTGTGAGGGTTGCTGGGTGAAAGCTGTGGAGGATGGAGTAGATTCTCCTCCTGCCACGAGGGGAAGAACAAGAAGATGCCCTTAGAAGAAGAGTAGGAGACTGTGTCCTGTGCTGTTATGGACTGGAGAATGAGGAGCTGAGCCAGAAGAAGGGCACCCTACAAAAATAAATCTTATCCTGAAGCAGGGTAAAGGGAGAGGAAGGGTTACATGAAAGGGTAGAGACAAAGGAATAAATCTTTTATGAATGGGCTCTGTGGAAAAAAAGAAGAGGCTTTGGGGAGCTGAGAGCCTGGGAACTATAGTCCTTATTTCTCACACACCCAGCAAGGCAGGCTCTCTATGTCCTGAGGACATGGTCCATGCTGAGCCTGAGCTATTGCCCTTTCTATAGGGCAAAGGCCCTCTCTGGGAAAGACCAGAGATTTGATTGGCAGGATAGGGACAGAGGGGAAAGAACCTCAAACCAGTCTCTTCTAGTTGTCCCTATTTCACCAGAACTTTAAAATTTTATTCAAGTCAGTTATTGCCTACTCTGTCCCCCCAGAATCCTTCTTTGCTCTATCACAAAACTGAAACGTCACCACAAACAATGTCGACAAAATAAATATCCCTGATGCTTACTCATACAGTGGCAAAATTCAGTTTTGCTCACACAGTTAAGAAGCCCTGAGTTGGGTCTGGTGAGAAGTAAGAAAGCAGAAGATTGTGGGGGAGGAGGGAGAGTTATTTTTAAAAGATTGTCACTGGGTTTGGTATTCTCTAATCATGTAATCCTACTGTATCAAAAAAAGTTTGTTAAAAATCCTTGCTGCTGGACTTGGTATTTCCTGCACTTGTTCCTTCAGTAATCTAGAATGGAGATTATCTGGATTTTGTCACGCTGAGCAATCTAAGCTCTGCTGCTTAGAGCTACGTTTTGCTGCTTCTGCTTTGCTTAGAGCTACTGCATGTAGTGCAGTTACAATGGCTGATTTGTAATTGTCAGAGATAGCGTATAATATACAAAACAAAGGGTTAACATGCTAATCTTCTTGCATTCAAACAGAAACACCCCAGTGGAGCCAGTCACTGAGATAATGAAATTATAGCTCAACAGGAAGATCCTGAGAAAGGAGTGTAATGGTTTTAATAAACAAGGACTACTCGTGTTTGGGAGGGAGGCTTTCTAGAGGCTTAATTAATCAAAACAGCTAGGGAACACCTAAGCAACCACTATAAATAGTGCAAATAATTGTTCTTTATGTGAGTACTTTACCACACAAGGCTGTAACTTCCTAGTTCAGCTGTGGAATGATACAGAGAGTGCAAACTGTATACAGCATCCATATGTTCAAAAAGTCATAGATATGTTTTAAATCATTTAACAAAATTATTACTCTCTTGATTGGCTAGGAAATGGGGTTAAGAAAGCAGAGTCCATTATCTAAAATGAGATGATCATTCTATCATTTTCCTGTAAGGGATTTTACAGTAAGAAACCATATCTGGACGTTGCATTCAAAGCACTTTGTAATAGCTTGGACAGTGTCTTGGATAGTATCTTTTCTTTCAAGTTTAATAATATCTGATTGTTATATCCTACAGGAGGAGAGAGTCATTCAGTCATGAAGGAATCATATCTGGTTCAGAGCAGCATTTCTTCCATGTACCCATGCACTCTCCATGAGAAATACATCACTCTAACAACACTTTTTATGACATCCCTGCGTCAGCGGAACCAGCTGTCGAGGCTAATGGAAGTACACAATCTTCCTGATGATTTCTGGAATAATCCAAAGGAGAAGATGATGACAATTACCTTTGAGACACCTGCCTCTAAAATGGCACATGCTCATTTTAAACAGCCTGTAATCTCACCTTGAGTGACTGCCAGGCTTCATTTGGATCCTTCATGTTTAATATATTATTTAGATTGCATGGTTTTAGGCCTGAAAGGAAGCAATTTAGATTGAAATTAGCAGTAGAGTGTGGAATTATACTGACAGGCAGTGGAAGTTTAGATAGTTATTTCAAAAATATAACTCTCTGTTCTACATGTACCTCTATGGCACTAAAAATGTTTAGAGAATGTTAAGACATCACCGTTAAATGCTCAGAAATAACAATTCTTAAGTTAAGATGCCAGGCTCTGGTTTTGCTTCTTTCTGTTTCCCAGTGCATTACCAGCACTGGAATATCACCCACACCTCTGGTCATCACCTATGATCAAACTGGGAGAAATGCAAGGAAGGTCTGTAAGGCTCATCAAGAGAAAACAGGATGTACTTTATGAGAGATGAGCAAAGGAAGGCTTGTTGACTTGTTTGGTCTCACCAAATGGAATGAGTGGGAAGAGGACGCTGATTAGAAATATATCAGAGATGATACAACAAGAAGAAAGGAAGAACTATTTAAATGTAATAAATAATGTTGGTATGTAAACAAAATAGTATAAATCTGCTACAAACAATTTGAGACTGAAGCCTGGAAGAAATGTTCTCTCAGTCTCTTGATGACAGATGTAACAGCAAAAACCTTGCTAAATTTTAACTTTCTAATTGCTGTAGTCTTAACTCTAACACTGTACAACACTGACCAACTTCTCATTTTAGATCATCTGAAATGCAGCCTTGTGTCCTTTAAGTCTTGATATAGAAGGGTTGTGATGATTAGCTCCTTTTTATTTTTTACCTGCAAATGGGTCAGGAAACTTTCAGCCAAACTGGTGAAAGTTTCTGAAAGTAGAAGGTAATATCGGGAACGCTTTGACATCCAGAAATATATCTACTAATGGTGTTCACTATGTGTCATGATATATGGAATTGCCATTCATCTTAAACAGCAGGCAGTTATTCAAGGAAACTACAATTTGCAGACACTGACAAGCACTCATGCATGAGTTCCAGCTTCATTTCTTTTGCTTGCTGGGGACCACATACCAAAACCAGACCCCTATAAATCAGCGACATTAGTCTAATCTTGAGGTGACACAGGCGTGGGCATGCGTGGTGAGGCTTGCATAGAAAAGAAGCAGGCAGACTTGCTGGTCAACACTGGGTTTAGCTGCTTGTCTTACTCTAGCAACATTATGTTTGTTTTATCAAAATGTAGCCGAATAGCATTTATCATTTAACCATCCTTCCACGATTTTTAGAATGGTGCTTCCATTATTATCTCTGCACCAATCTAAGTTATACCTTCCATCTGCAACTTTATATTGTATAGTTAAGTCCTACAGAGACTAGAGAAAAATTTCACTTACCAACATCTTCTAATTTACTTTCTTTTTTAACATACAGCAGCTCCTACAGCTTTTTTATTTTAGACAACGTATCTTTTCTTTTCAATCCAGCCAGCCTTCAGTGGCAGTGTATATTTTTAGAAAGCTGTACAGCCATCTGGAAAGGTTTTATTTTTTTTCTTATGTTTATCCTTTGCACTTTTCAGATTTCTGTCAACGTCCGTGGTAACAGCTGCTATAATACTCTTCATTCTTGTGTAGTTTGAGAGCTGCACAATCCAATGTGGTTTGCAGTCTAGACTTCAAGCAACCACCAATTTGTAAGACCAATAGTTGGTGGTTTTTTGCCTTTGGAGACTGTAACATAGGTGTCATTGTTGTAATTTCTGTGTCCTTTTTGCTCATGGTTTATTTAGAGGCTGGTTGATCTGAAGGCTATGCATTAGTTTTTCACACACGCATGTATGCATATATAAAAATTCCTGAAAATTTTTACTTTTGCGTTACAGGTTTTGTGGTTTATTGGGGTTTTGGTTTTGGTTTTTTTTTTCTCTCTACTTCTATCATCCACCTTGTAAATGAAATTATTTTCCTTATTTGGGAGAGCAGAAACTTTGAAGTGTTGCCATTCATGTATGGCTGTATTTTATTCTTCATCAACAGTAATAACTTGCATAGGTATAACATTATTCAATCCACAGAATTAGACAAAGAAAAAGTGATATCACCTCCAGGTACACACAGGATAACTGTTTCAACTGATAAAAGCAGTAAATAAAGTAAAATTTTAAAAAGTAGCTGAACCTGAGGGAGATGTTTGTGAAGGTGAATTGTATTAACCTGAGCTGAAATTTGAGATGCCTTGACTGTTGAAAATAAAAAGTGTCAAAAATTACCTAATGATTGCAAAATATTTTGAAACAAGCTCCAAAAACATTTAGGGTAATTACTAGAAGGAAAAATATTCCAGTAATTTGCTATCCTGGATTCAGGAGTCTTATGGTATGTGATCTATATTCACAGATGAACTTATTTGCCTAACTTTTAGGGAGGGACCTACATCCCAGAGAGCAGCAGTAGCTCTGAGAAGCATCAAGGCCAGTACCTAGTCTAATCTGGAAACTGATGCTCCCTTTGTAGTCAGTGGAGAATATGCCAAGAGTGATTCATCCCACCCTAAGACCTGAACAGGCATTTAAGAAAACTTCACTGGCAAAAATCTGTATATATGGGGTATTATATAAAGATTTTGATGATTGTGTACTTGGAATTCCATGTTTAATTTCAATCTCCTAAAATTCAACTTTTACACAAATGTCTGTGGACTGGGACATTAGTCTCAGAGCCTCACCTGTCCACCGAGGATATCAATATGTCCCTTTCTTTCACAGAGCAAGTTTAGGAGGAGGAATATATTTCTGTGAGTTATTCAGATTTTGCAGCAATGAGCCACGTAGGTACCTAAGAGAGATACTTTACATCAAAGGAAAATTGAGATTCTTACTTGGAACCTGCCTTCCAGCTAACCAGCTCTTTGGTTCACAGTGAGGACTTTACCCTTCCTTTACACAAGCTAAACAAAAAGCCAAATTGCGGGTAGCAAAATTTCATGACCTTACTCTACCTCTGTATCACACAATCATGGCAGTGCCTCTGAAAAATAGCACAGATCTACTAAAGCAGATCCTCCTTAAAACATTTAGCTTTCTGCAAAGTTTGACCAGCCTTAAGGAATAACAGAGGGAGAAAAAAAAGCCCCGTGAATTGCTACCCAGTACAGCATGTTGAACTATAGGCCCAGCAATGTCAGCACATCAAGGAAAACAGCTCTAGGGAACTCTAACCATCATCCAGCCGAGCGGAATTTTGTATACAATGTAAATATCGGACTGCCTGTCTTTCTATATTGTTATTGCTAAGCTCTTTGCTGTTTAACCTGTGTGGTACAGTACCTGTCAGTCTCGGTTGTACCTGAAAGTTCCTGTAAACAAACAGCATTATGATAAATCTCTTGAGTCTCCCTGAGGCATTTTTGCTGCTGCTGGAAGCCTGAGGTCACTGTGCAGTCAGTCCTGCAAATATCCCCCTTGACTATCAACTGAGGGGGCACAAGTCTGGATAAATGTGATGCTGCAATGCTTTAATAAAAAACTCACAATACAGAGCTTCGGGAATCAGCATCTTTAGCAAGTTTGAGAAACCTTTTCATTTCTTCTAAGGATCAGGAAAAAAAATCATGTCTGTCAAACCATCAACGTGGAGAAATCGTCCCTGAGCATATGCTGTTAGTGAGCAGACAGTTCTAGCAGGGAGAGTCCTACTTCTTTATCATGACCCACTGACAATTCACAGAAAGGTGCCTGCCTCCTCCAAGGCTCAAGCTACAAGGAAACTAATTACCAGTTCGGATTAAATAGGTAAATGAATAAAATTGAACATCATTTTTTCACTGATAGAGGCTGGAGGTCAGATTCGAACAACCTAAGGCATGCTAACACCTAAAAATGAGATGCTTAGATTTAGAGTGAAGATTTGGAATAACCAAGTTAGTCATCTTAGGTTCTGAATGCAAAGCTACTTCTGAAGAGCAGCCCTTGTAGCCTGCACACCGACTGTGGAGCTTTCCAGAACTGGACAGTGAGCTAATTGTCCTGTGTAACTCAGAGCTATATGCTAGAGACAGGATACAACTACCCTAACTTTAGGCATGTGGAAGTCCGTTTTCTGTCTCTAGGCTATCTCTGTAGTGCACCCAGAAAAGCAGGATGGTTAAATCACCTTCCAGGAGAGCTGCTGCAGGAGATAAAGTGTCCCCTAGATGTGTCTATCTCCACTGGCTTAGGCTTACACAGATAACTTTTGAAGGTGCACATTTCAGAGAGCTGAAACTCATCGTACCTCTCTTAACCCATTTCCCAACAAGTTACATAAGTGCATATACATTTACAGTACTATGAGAAAGCTGTCACTTATTTGCATTGACTGGACCATTATGGGAATTACTACTGTTCCATATTTGTCTATTTATTTGTCCGATTATTTTTTTTTTTAACATGAACCACAAGAAACAACCTGTGGCTTGCTCAGTTGTCAATGAAGTTCTTCCGCATTTCTCAAAGTATGTCACACTAAGAAATCCTGACATTCCTGAGATCACAACTCACAAGAGATTTCTACCTTAAGCAAGCAAAAAATAAGTATTTCCTTATGCGCAGCATATGACTTTATCCAAGTTAAATCAACACATGAATGGCTATACTGTGGGTCTTTCCTCTTCTTCCCCTCCACCCCACCCAAACCAAGATCTTTCCTAGAAGTCAGTACATCGTCTTGCAGCTTAGTTTTCAGAACTGTCTTATGTCACAGAATGACTCACCTTTCCTATTTTACATTTTATGCGTATGACAAGTAATATTATATCATACATCATTACATATATGAAAACATGAATATGTTCTACTTACAAATCTTAACCATGAAACATGGAACCACCATTACCCCAGTTTTCATTTCTGAGACAGACAATAGAGAAAGCCATATTTGATGTGGACTGCTTAGACAGGCATGTAAAGAAAATAATATTTTTAAAGAAAACCCCTGAAAAGCTTCCAACAACCTTAAGAAAAAAAAAGTCTTGCTTCTTGTTACGTTAGACCTTATGGGAACAGGAAGAAGAGAAGACTTTGATTGTGCCATTACGAGTACATCAGGAAGATCAGTGTAAAAATGTTCCCATTTCTTTGGAAGACTTAAAACAGCTGGAAGATGAATTTGATGATCAAGGAAGACTCATTCGGTCCATGTTTGCAGGCTAGCCTGGCAGAGAATGAAATATGGGACCTGCTCTGAAACTCTGAAATCTGCCAGAGTAAATCTGGGAGGATTTGCAACACTCCATCGCCCATCCATCTCTCTGTCCTTGCCCCCATCAGTAAGGCCTCCTCAGGCAACTACCTGAGAAGCGATGTAGAGACCTATATAAACTGGCTATATAGCCAATATTTTTTATTACCTCTGCTAACAAAAATTTACACAGACCCAAGCCCTTCTCCTATCCTCACATTTTTCCACGACTGCTCACTGCAGGCCACGTGGGATGTGCTTACACTGAATGCTATCACAAGCTGTATGAAATCTAGGGGCCCCTGAGATCTATCCTAAAATGTCCACAGTGTCCTTAGAAACAGTATACGCTCACGGTCACTCAGGAAGCCCAAACAGGCAGCTCAAGATCCTGGGTGCTTGCAAGAACCCCTAGCCACCTTTCAGGCTGGAAGACAGAACAACCAAAAGCTTCGTAGTATCATGTACCTACCCCCAACACAGACACATGCACGATGTAAAGACCTACCATTGTCCCCTTGTCTGCAACGCCATTACCCAAAGGCACTTCTATAAAAACTACTGTAGATGGGCAATTCCTACCACCCAGACGCTGCCTGCTCAGCCAAGTATGATGCAGCCAAGCACCTCTCTCCAGCCACGTGCTTTCTGGTGGTCAAGAAGTGTCTTGCATCAATTGAGGAAGAATAAACTCATATACAGAACAGTCTCTCCCTGCGTACATGCTGTTGTTCACGTCTCATGCCTAACGAAGATTTATCTTGCTCTCAATGATCCAAGAAGAAAAAAAATCTGCACACAAATGAAGCATATATGTGTACCTTTGCAAAAGAAGACCAGAATATCCTTTGTGTGTGAGTCAAGTTTGTCCTGTAATATACAAATAAAAGCCTTCCCAGAAAATCGTGCCATGCAGATTTCTAGTATTTATTATCCCAAGTGAGATGATGAAGTTACTTTTGTTCTCCACACAAAAGTAGGTGCAGTGAAAATTGTGTGCGAGTTGCCAGCACATTTGTGTTTTGAAGGGTTATTGATGTGAATAGCAGGTGAAGTGTAAAGAAAAGGCTCCAGCTGTTTCTTATTTTGAATTCTTCCTTGGTGCAAGCACCAAGAGTAAATACTGGAATGGGAAAAGTTAAAGTCATAAGTGTCCTGGTTACACTCAAAGAGAAAAGAATTAAAACCCTTTTTTGTTGGTGTGCTATGCAGTTCTGCAACATTGATTTTATTCACACATAGTGCACAGCTGTTTATTGAGTCTGACCCTTGAGGCGACGCTGAAGAAACACTGGAAATGAAACCACTCAGAAAAAGACAGTTTTCCTTTCCTGTTTACTTGATAGATGTTTGATATTTAAAAAAAAAAAAAAAAAATCAGAAAAAGAAGGAAGCATTTCTTATATAACAGTGACTTGCAAATAATTGTTTCAAATATTAGCATAATTATTTCAATACTTCTGATGTTTTCCTCATTTTATTCTCCAGAACACTTGCTTTCACAAAAAATTAAAAAAGTAGAGAAGCTGCTGTTATTATTGTGCAAGAGACTGTAAAATAAAACTAAGCAATGCTGCCCTTTATTAGAATGATTTAGTAATCAGACCATCTCGCTTTTTTATACCGCCTTAAACGTTACTATAACCAGCCTTAAAAATGTCATTCCTATTCTGTTTGATTGTTTTGTCAGAATAAGAAATATAAAATACATAATGGATTCAAATAAAGAGAGATTGAAATGTGGTGAGCACATTCAAATCCCTGCAGATCCAATTTCGTAGGTAGGGAGGATGGCTGGGAAGTTGTTGCCTGAGTACTTTTAACTAGGCTCCTGCAGAACCTCTCTTACTTAATACAATTCTTCTTAAATCAAACAGTACCATTGCTGGAATATAAAAATGTAAATAAAAACGTGAGCCATCATTTTGCAACTGAAAGTTTTCTTTAAATTAATAATACTAAAGAAAATAAATGTAGAATAAAATTATGCCTTCAACCCTCCTTTCTCCTTATGTGCCTCCAACCTGCCAGTAGCAAGACCTGCACAGCTGAAAGTAATTTCCACAGCCACCAATTCTGTATTCAGTGCTGGGCGGTTCACCATAACAAGAGAAAGGTAAATTCTATCAACTTGAAATGGTAGATATCTATACTTTGAGACTTTTGGGGGGATTCAAATTTAAGAATTCCTTTTCCCTTCGTTTATTTTATCTTGCTATAGATCGATTCTAGTATATAAGTCAAAAATTGATATTCTAGGTCTTTGAGTAAAGAGAGACGAGAGGCTACTAAATAGAGAAAAGAGAAACATTCTTCTCCTGAAGGATGGTGTGATAAAATCATAAACTACTGTGAAGATGCTGCCAGCAAAACTAGTGTTTGAACCCCTGCAAGGCTTAAAGAGCCAGGTCAAGGGGACTTGACAGAACACAGAAGCTGAGATGCAACCAGAGACAGAGCTGTCAAGAGCTCTGAAGACAGTTCAAACTCAGTGCTGCTTAAAGAAAGAGACAGTAGAAGGTCCAAATGATGAAATGACTGATACATCAGAATTTCTAGATCTTTGGATCAAGAATACTGAATAAATGCAAAGCACTATTACTTTCCAACAGGACGATCATAGGAGTGATATGAAAAATGCAGATATTAATTTAAAAAAATAGTATTTGGCATATCCAGTTCAGACTTAGTGAGAAATGTTTCCCAATGTGTTACTTTCAGATTACTGCACCAAGACAAAATGGGTACAGGTTTTTCTTCTTCCTTTTTAAGCGATCTAAGCTGGAGGTCAAATGTTTGGATAAAAGTAAGTCTATGCAAATTTGCCTTTTGTTGTATGTGGACTATCTTCTCCTATTATAATATTTCTGAGTTTTATGTTAAAGTTATAATGCTCTTAATCTTCTCTTCTGTGATATCTACAGGAACAAGGACAATGGTGGAAACCTTCAGCCTGAATAGTTCAGCAGCTTAGGCCAGCACATGCATTCATCAAATGCAAATAATGTCCATGACAGTCTGTGTTATTCTGATTTATTTCAACAACTCTCAAAAGCTTTATTTAAAAAAAAATAATCCCAATAAGGGGTTTAATATTTTTCTGCAATTAATGCTCTTCTTTGACTTAAGCATAATGTCCAATCATTAAATAAGCTCTACCAACCTCACTGCCCTTTAAAGAATCTGTTCAAAGTCTTTTCCTCTGAAACACACAGAAGAAAATAGTGTAAATTTAAAAAGAAAAGAAAAGAGTAAGCTACCCATTTAAAACTGCAGATTATGTAACAGTCCCCTTTTATAAATCAAACCTCAGTATTACAGAGTCAAAACCTCACCTTGAAGAACTATGGGTTGCATCATCATAGAAGTTCTCTTAAAGCTAATGTAGATAAGAGAATGAACCCTACAGATGCAAGCACAAGCTTTTTCCCACTTCATATTTCACAGTAACACTGGCACCAAATGAAATGCTTTTCACATACAATAGTATGCGAAAGTCAGACAATTTTCAGATCTTATTTCAAGGGCTAGATTCTCCTCCTGCTAACCATGTTGAACTGTTTTACTGCACAAGTGGTCCACTCTAAGATACTGATAAAGAATTATAAAAGCAGGAGAACCTGACCTGAAGAGTGTTACACATCACTCATGTACAAAGAGCATTAAAGCACATGGTTTCATCATTAACTATGTAGCTCTGTTTTTATTTCAAAAGTCTTTGGTTATTTTTCTAATGATTCATAACTAATTCCTTAGACAGCCAAACTGTCAAGCACCAAAGATCACCAATGGCTGGAAGTTAAAAAAGGCAAATTCGTAATAAAACTAAAGATGCACATTTGTAGTGACAAATGGTCAATTAGCCATATTGAATGATGTCATTTGATAACTTCAAATTAAGATGCAATACTTTTCCAAAATTTGTTCTGAACCTCAACAAAAAAAATCAGAAGATTGAGGTGGATAATACAGAAAGAAGTCATTAGTCCTGTACTGAAAACTGAAAGCCCATCCCGACCTAGCTGGCCTAAGGCCCTCCAGCTCTTTTCAAAGGTACACAAGGGATGAATGTGATCTACCATCAAACTTAGATGCAGTAGTAACCCCAGCAGAACTCACTGGGTCCCTGTTCATAGCTTTGTAAGTAACTGCAGATTCCATACCAAATCTACAGCAAATCAAAACCTGTTTTTTTCCTTAACTGTTGTGTAACTGGCTACCATGCACTGGAAATCTATCTATTTGATCATGAAAGTCCTTTGGGATCTTTAAAACTGATTTTCTAGTATTTATTTATTTAACTTTCATATTCCTTCTATTGAAACACTGCCAGTTACTGTTTTTCTACCACAGCATCTCCTTCCATTCTACAGCTCCCTGTTTCTGCTACAGCCAAATAGAATGTTTGTCCCCAGGCCCAAAGCAGATGTCACTGGCCCTGGCTTGAGCCTTAGCTCCACTTAGTCATTCTTTCAAATGAACAGTTTTTAAATGTATCTGCTGATGGGATATGGTGGCAACAGCAATAGGATAGGCATTTATTTTTTTTTTTTTTTTCAGGATGAAAATCGGGGAATAAACTAAGCACATTAAAGTGCAGAATAAGAGATTACTGCTGCAACCTCCGAGACCCCTCTGCTCCCCATTCCCACTGCAGCCTCATTCCTCACCTGCCTGCAGCTTTCATTGCTCCGTCACCTGACATGCACCCTTTTAAACCATGTCTATACATATTTTTTACCTATCCAAGATCAAGTCATCCTCATTTTTTCAGCTAAGATTCTGCACAAACTAAATAATCTGATTCACAGTTTCAGGCTTTCATTCCCTTTATTCACTTACAACTCAGCATCCACATTTACCCACTTTACTCACTTATAATCCTTTTCCAAATAACTTGTCCATAGCTGAAAAATAGTATTATTGCTGATCAGAGAGGAACACAACATGTTCCTGCCCTGCTACTGAAATTCTGCAGCCAGATTAGTTACAGGGCAATGGATCCTCACCTCTTTCAGCGTCCTCTTCATTGCATGAAAGATGGTGGAGCTCCAACTTAATATTATTCTCCTCCATATTAATAAATAGCTAGCCTGGAAAACCAATTTCCTCCATAATTTTGCAGATTGTTATAGATGACACTGCCTATTAGTATTTGCATTTAGAGACTTCCACTTACAGAAAAGCAAGCAATTATGTCTTTGCTATGAACTATGCTACACAAAGATAAATGTTATTTAAACCTGCTGCAGATTCTAAAGGCCAAAGAGTTTTTATAACTAGGTCATTTTTAATAAAAATAATTCGAGATTGGTCAATTCCCTGCCACTTGAAAAGAAGAATCAGGCTGATAGAACATATTTAACTTCAGCAAATTCCATCATTTCATGAAACAATTCAGCATTATGTTGCTAAATCTTACACTATATGCTTCTCTTTTTTCTAAGAATTAAGACTTAGCCTCCTCAGATCAGCTTGGGAAATTTTTCATTGCAAGAATTATCTACAAGAAGAACTGAAAAATAAATGGGATTATTTTATTTTTGTGCAAATGGCTTCTTACACTGATATCTTCTTTTGTCTTTTGTAGCTTCAGTTTAGGGAAAGTTAATGCAAGGTCTCCACCTGGTGGCCAATTGTATTTTGGTGAAAGCAAAATATTTTGGTATCTGCTCAACATAATATTTTAATCTCTCTCCTACTTAGTCAAGCCATTGCTTCAAATTGCTTGTTATCATTAAATAGTGGGAAAAAATGCATTGCAGAAACAGTATCCCTAATCTACTAAGTATACAATGCTATTAATAGGTAACTCCCATGTTTGTAATTTTGCACAGATTAGCATGCTATTTTTATCAGTGTCTTGTTATTCAGTCTTGATACACACAATTCCCAGGGAGCCCAAGCAGGTGGAGAAAAACGTGGGGAAGGGTTTGACAAGGTAGTACATAATACAAACTGAAAAACTCTACAAGTACCTTCTGTCAGAAATTGAAAATTTCATAGCGTATTTGGAGATAAGAAATGGGACACCCTCTGAGCTAAAGGAAACCCCCCGAAAATTATTAGAGTAAGGAGGCAGTTGGTCAAAGAACAAAGCTCAGAAAACTCATCTAGCAGTATCATTGGAAATGGCAAAATTTAATCACAATTTTAAAGAAATCTGTTTGTGCACTCCCATTTGCCATGCATGATGGTTGAATGGTCACTTAGCAGTGTTGCAGTGGATAACCATATACTATCTGGCAATCAAGACATTTTTGCATTACAGGACTGAAGTTGCATAATTATTGGCCGAAAAAAAATCTGTTCCAAGTAAAAAATTTAACAACTATAGTCATTGTTTAAATGTTCTATAAACTACAGTCTTTTTCTTGATTAAAGCATTGCAACTATATTATAAGGTTAATGCAAACACTAGATAAGTGTATTTCAAAGAAGTTCAAGAAGTTAACTTCCCATCTCTAAATCTTCCTTGAAACACTTCTGTGCACGAACCAGCTCTTCATCATTAATCTTCTGTTTTGAGCATCTCTGGTCAGCTAAGCCCATCACTGGTACAACTGCTCATTGGTTTTGACAGGGACAAAAATAATAGCATGCCATAATCACCAGGACAGCTTTGGATCTAATGATCCAAAATTAAATGAATGTCTACACTCCCCTTGGCATCAGCTATCAAATCATAACTTATTGGAGATGATACTGTGGATTCACATTGCCGAACTGTAAATTTATAGGCCATCAGTTCTTTAGTCATTCTGAGAGTTTGCACCCTGATTGTATACTTGCAGAAAAAAAACAGACCACATAGAATGCTATAAAGACTAGCAAAAGTTTTTGTTTAATATAAAATCTGTTCTAAAGCCACTGCAGAAGAGAAACTGTCTCCTCTCATGGAAGTAAACATTACAAATAAGGAAAGCTCATATCATACGATGATATGAGTTTATAATGGACACTAAATCAGAGATCAAAAAAATAACGAAGAGTTTCTATGCAAATGGGACAGAGAACGTGTGTGAAATTGTACAATGCTGCTCATTCTAGAATAGCAAGTGAGAAAACAAAACATCTCAGATCCACGGTCACTAATGCTGATGTAACCATTCTCCTACATCCTTTTCCTTTGAGGCTGTTCCACTTTGTATGAAACACCTCTACAGCCACTGTGACAGAGAATAGTGAAGTCTCAACAAATATATCTGGACTTTCACAGAGTAGCTTCAAGATTAACCTCCAGGTTCCCTCCTGTACCCATCCAACTGTTGTTCAGGCCCAGGTACGGCCAGGGTCACCCTCCAGCACACACAAATCTGCTCTCCCTGGGCAGGCTGGGCTCACCTCCAGCAGCATTCCCATGGACAGAGGAGAGCATCACAACCACAGCAACCATCAGGCCACCCATGGACACGTAGAGTCAAGATTGTAAAGACAATCACCTTAACTGTAGATTTTTAACTCTGAAACTAAAAAGAAAAATTAAGCCATTTGTGGGCTTACTTCTACCTTTGTCAATTTAATTCTGATGATGTATTAAAAAAGCTATTATTTTTACTCACATTTAGTGTGATATGCATCAATACAAAGACCTATAAATTCCTATTATGAGAAAAAAACTCTTTATTTTAAAAATCACACAGAAGTATTGGAGAAAGAGGAGCACCTGCAAAACATTCTCAGATAAGAACGAACAAGACTTTTTCTGGATGCATCACATCACAGAATAAAATAATTCAGAATAAAACAAAATACCTCTGAGGTCATCTCCTCAGCCTTACAGGAAACAGCCCAAGCTTGCTCCCTTCAGGCACTTTATCTAATCTAGTTTTAAATAAGCCGCATAATGAGGCTTCTACAGCTTCCCCTGGGAACTTATTCTACAGTCTAATAGAACTCATTTTCAGGAAGTTTAAATTATTTTTAATTTCCTCCCATTACTTCTAGTTATATATATCATATTATACTATATACAGTAAAACTTTCTTTGAAATACAGTAAATAGTAATTTTTCTTTGTAAAAAAGTAACCGTTAGCATCATTAACAAGCTTACAAATTTCAACAAGGTTTTCTTTTTCAAATGAATTTAATTCTGCTGAAAGGTTGCAAAACAAAAACCGAGTAAAAATTTCTCTGTTTATACATGTATCAGTTATAATAAAGGTAAGGTATCCTAAAAAATTTTTGACCCACTCAAAACTTAGGGTTATTAGTACCAAGGAAATATGTCAGGTGAGCGTCTATTCCCTTTAATTGAAAACCTCCGTATTGAAAAAGACTTGGAGTGTAAGAATGTCCGGAAAAATAAGAGGGAAGAGGCAAAAACTCACCATAAGGATGGAACAAAGTCTTTGACAAAACAGGATCCCTGCTCATTAATAAGCCGTGTTTAGCTCAGCCAAATTTACACTCCTAACCACATAGATCCATATGAGACACTTGCTGTGAAAAAGACATTACACCAGAAGACGCCCAAGTTCAAAAGAAATAAACTACAAAAAGGGTTTTTTGGTACTGTAGTATGAGTCGTCATTAAATCACATAATGATGGTGCCCTATTACTTATAGTTCCCGTAAAGGATTATTTGCTCCTGAAGAGTGGCATGTACATAATTAGGTGTGCCTATACCACATCTACACTATATTACCCTGTACGTATGTGTGTGGCTATAACTTAAGTAGCCTGAATACGGTACAAAGTCTAGTATTGAGCACGAATCCAGTTGCCCAGATGGGACCAAGCTCTCCGTTGTCACAGAGAAACCATCTGTTCCCAAACTGAATCATCCAAAACTAGTTCAGGTACATCTACAGTACACTGTGCATAATCCAAGAAAATAATAGCTAGCAAGGAGTAACTAAAGTTTGGGTGGACCCCTCAATGCCATTTGTTCTGACCCTTGCTAAAAGTGCAGGGGTAACCTGCGAGGGACAACCTGTGCCCAAAGCAGGGGTAACATCAAAGCCAGGGCAGGTTCTCCAGGGCCTTGTTCAGCCAAGGCTTGGTATCTCCAAGGAACGGAAAATCCACAACCTCTCCAGGCAAACTGTGCCACTGCTTAGTTAGTCTCACTAGGAATAATTTTATTTATTTATTTATTTATTTTTATTGGTATCTGACTAGAATTTTTCTAAGGTGTTACTTCTCAATAAGCACAAAATAAGGCACACTGAGTTTCAGTCTGGCTCTCAGAGCAGACTCGGCAGCCCACGCCACGGCAAGAGGCAGACGCTTCAGGATATGCTCTAAGTGACTCATGAGTCCAAAGGGAGAAATGCCTAAACCAGCCAAGCAGAAACACTAAGTACCTACTGGCACCTGAGATGCCACCCTTCTTTAGCCAACTTACACCGCAATTAGGTTCTTCCATCCAGTCATTCACAGCCCTCTAGCTCCTCATAAAACTAGAAGGCTAATTTGTCTCATACTCTAATGTGCTTTATCTTTTAAAACACAAAAGGAAGATACACTCTATTATGAAGTAGGCTGACGCATTCAGTCCAAGTGAAGAAAATGCAAAGCTAATTCTTTATTTCAGACCATAGTTTTTGGGGTTTTTTTCTTATTTTTAACTTCTTTCAGGTGTGTGCTTTAATCCCAGAGTTAACAGTCATTGGATCTGTCTTGCTGAGGGTGTCCTGCTTTGCAGAAAAGGATCCAAGATTAATTAGGGAAAATAAAGGGTGCAAAACTCAAGGAACGTAACTGGATTATGAAAGTCCTAGCGTCTGCTCCTGAAGTGGTTTCATCAATGAGTGTTTCCTATAAAAATGCATGAGAATTCCTTTGAGGAAAAACTGGAGCATAGGTTTCCCCCTGCCCATGAAATTGTCTAGCTCCTAGACTTGACTCCTGTGGCTAAAGAAAGAGAGACATATCACAGCTCTTTAATACTTTTTGTACAGTAAAAAGGCTTCAAGGGGGCGAGTAGCAAGTTTATAGCTTGAAGGTGGGAAATGAGAGATGAAGGTTTGAACCCGTGGAGGCAGAAAGGGGAATACAGGCTTAATGCAAAAGTAAGTGAAATTCCACAGTATATGGAATGTCAGATTAGAGGAGATCAGTGGCTCCGTGGCTTAAAAGAAAATGAACATAATTAAAGAGCTTGATCATCTATTATGTGTTAACTTCAAATTCCTATGAAATCAGAGTGATTAAACACTAAAGAATTAATCAGAATCAAAGTCTGTCAAATAGTGTTTTCTTCTCTTAACACCTTGGTATTCCTTTAAAGTACCAAAAAAAAAAATTAAACCCCACGCTCACTCCATTTATTTTTATTTGCAGGAAAATAATTTCACAGAACTAGGTCTAGTCATATTTCAGGGTCACCCAGTTGGATTCCTAATGTTTACTGCTCATTAAAAATTACACTGCAACCACAATTTTAATTCCTTCATTATGCAGATCTAGACATAGTAGTCCTAGAAACTTTCTTATAAAATCTGCAGGAATAGATATAAATTGTCCCTAAAGTCAGTTCAGAGCAGAATAAATATTTCCACTATTTTGTTTTCACAATGTTTGTTATTATGGAAAGAATTGATTCTTGATGAGAAAGAAATAAAAAATGAGATTTTTCAAATGTGCCTAAATAATTAAGAAATAGGCATTTACTGGGCATTAGTGGGAATGTGCATTTTTAAATGCTTTTGATATCCAGTCTGCAAATATAGTATCTAAGTATCTACAGAAATCAGGAATTTGCCACCAAACATTTTCTTACATCAGGCCTCCCTTAAATTAGCATCTCCAACCTTTTCCCTCCTCCACTCTGCTTTTCTCAGAACAAAAGCAGAGAGATCACCACTTGAAGGAGGTTTAAAGAAGGGGTAGGAGTCCTGCAGTCACCTGCCAAGAGCCGTGCCCGGGTGTGCAGAGCCACCAGGTGTCAGTGCAGCTCATAGGAGTCATGGAAAAGCGGCATCCTCCTGCAAACGGACGGGAGCTCATCCCAAAGGGTCTTTAAGAGGCTTCAGATATTAAGGTAATATCACAAACTCCTTCCATGTCAAACATTTCCTCCTGCCCCACACTCGCTGAATGCTCAAAAGTATTCCCAGCTGTAACTGGAGCAGCCCTCCCAGTCTCTACTGTTCCCTCTGCTCATCAGCCAGTAAAGCTCTTTACAACAGCAGAGCTCTTATTTCTGGGAATCCCTGCACTTCATCCTCCCGCCTGTATTGATACTGGGTTGCCCTGACCCAGGTGCAGGACCCTACACTTGGCCTTGTTGTACCTCTTGAGGTTCACACAGGCCCACTTCTTGAGCTTGTCCAGGTCCCTCTGGATGGCATCGCAACCCTCAGGCACGTAAGCCACACCACTCAGCTTGGCGTCATCTTGCTGAGGGTGCACTTCATCCCAGTGTCTATGTCACTGAAGATACTAAATAGTACTGGTCCCAGTACAGACCCCTGAGGGACACCTGATCTCTGTCTGGACATTGAGCCATTGACCACTACCCTCTGCATGCAACCATCCAACAAACTCTTCATCCACTGAACAGTCAACCCATTAAATCCACCCCTCTCCAATTTAGCGAGGATGTTATGAGGGGCTCTGTCACAGGCCTTACAGAAGTACAGAGAGATGACATCTGCACCTAGATAGAAAACATCCCTAAGAATGACTTAGGCAAGTTGCACACAGAAGATAAGCATTTTATTACTCATGACAAAAAGGTGGAATACTGAATACATCCATCAGTACACACGGGAACATTTTTAATTCCAAACAAATGCAACCAGTTGTCTATCACTTTCATGGATTAAAAAAAAATTAATCAATGACCCAGTACAAATACAGAAATACATTTAGGAAATACAACCAGATGATAAGCACTAGTTTCCAATTAAATTTTACCAAATCAAAGTGGTGGTTTTGCTCAGAATTATGCTCGCCCCAAAACAAGTAGGAAAATACACCTAAACTTCCAAATCCTAAATAAATGACACTTTCTTTCAACTAGATTAAAAATTTAGCCTCTCCTACTTAAAAGAAAAACACTGTTACACAGCTGAGCTTGATGGCAGGGGAACTACCCACTGAAGAAAGAAGACTGGGAATAAAATTCATAGCCAGACAGTCCAGCAACTTCATCTAACAATCATAACATAACCTTACAATGCACTTTTGAAAATCCATATCAACAATGCCAACAAAAGACATTTTCTATATTTACAGGTGCAGCATAATCCTGGAAATATTTTCAATTATCTAGTTTTTACCTTAAGCACTCTGGGTATCAGGCCTTCAGAAAAGGAATTACTATCACAAGCTAGACTCATTATGAGTTCAAAATAAAATACATATTCTTGCAAATAAATCTAACATTTGTGATTTGTAGAACATAAAAATAGTACACACACAGCTTATTTTTTCTTAATCATCCATCATTCCTAGGCTCCATTTTGCAACATTAGGTAAGCAGTGTTCTACAACTGCACACAAATCAAAGCACAATAGACCTAACACCAGAAAAAAAAAAAAGATCTAAATTAAAACATGCAAGTTGTGTACTAATACTACACCAACAGGACTGGCATTTAGGGTATCCAGATGATCTTTAAAAAGAGAAGACACTCAAACACCTGCTGTTCAAACTGAATGATAGCCAGAAAATAGAATCGGAGTTAATTAACCCTTAAGCATTAGTGCCCCTACATGAAAATTAAGTATTGTTTGGCACTACAATGAATGTAGTCCAGAGAAGTAAATTAAAAGTTATTACTCAGCCTGAGCAATGTTGCACAATATAACCTTTGCGCTTTATCCTAACAGCAAGCAGTATCTCAAACTATTGACAAAGAACATGCCAGGTAAGCTTATAATTTTAACTAGGAAAAACTTCAAATTCTGCAATAATAAAAGAGTTAATCACAAAGGGTTACAAAAAAAAAAAAAACCCTTTATTTAATCACTACATTAATGTAACACTTCTGATACTTTAGCTAATATTTACTTAAGAAATTTTATTGTATGCACTTCCTCATTTGTTACTAACGGGCATCTTTCACTTGTGTGCTGAAAAACATTTGCATGCTTTTTGAATAATTCACCAGCAGAGTTAACTTTGTGAAGATCAGCTAGCATTGTCTTATCTCTTATTCCTATGAATTTCTGGGATACATTTCTTCTCCTTTGCATACAGAGATGCATTAGATGTACTGCCTGTCATTCAAGATTTATTCCTTTTTTCATTTAAATTCAGTCACAGGGCATACAAAGAAAACCTCTCACACTTCAGGCCTCTTCATGCTTTATCTTTGTCCAAACAACTGAGGAAGGAGGCAGGGAGAAAAAGTTTAAAAAAATAGAAAATTAAAAGAAAAATGTATCGGAGAAACATGTTACAAATTCTTGTAATTTCAGAATAGCTACTGAAAAAAAATATTCTAAGACACACACAGCATATCATCACTTTTCAGTTCTCCTGAAATTTCCTCCTACTACAAAGAAGAAAAAAAAAAGGAGGCGGCTCTGGATGTTTTCCTCAAGACACAAACAGGCTACAGGTATGGAGAAAACTCCCTCTCCTCATTTTGACAGATGGGTGGGGAAGATGGAGAAGAGATCAGGGGAACAAGCACACAAGAACCTTGAGACACATCCATGGCATCTTTCCACCAAAAGCTTACTGAAAACAATGTAATGGGGGTCTCGCCCATAAATGGGGATCCAAGCTTTTGGCTTATTGCTAGTAAACTTTCTCCCAACAAGAGAAAGACACTCAGATGCGAAATTTGGAATTAGAAACAAAGAGATGATGCATGGCATCTTTGTTTTCTGAGCATTCAAAACAAGGAGACAATTCCACTGTAAACTAGACGTTACTGCAAATAAAGATTTTTATATATACACACATAAGTTTCAAAAGCATTCTGACAGAAAAGTTTGCCAAAAACATGATCGTCTAAATAAATATAACAACAGATCTTGAAGGAGAAAATACACCAAAAGCAGTATCTGTACTTTTTTTTAATGCATTGAAGAAGTACTGTCCTAACCGCAGCCTACTTACTATCAAAAATAATTATTTTTACAGTATCTTCACACCATCTTTCTGCACTGTGGAACACCAGAATCACAAGCCTCAATCAGTGCTTCTGGCAGCAGTTTCACACTGTATTAACTCAATTTTACTTTTCTTATCACAATGCTGAAGAAACTCCAAGTTCTCCACAGTACTGTTCATCTTCTACAGTTTTTCTTCTCCTTCAGCGTTACATGAACTCAGATCCTTTGTTAATGATATTCCAGCACCTACTGTACCAGACTTCCATAAGTGAAACTTTACTGCACACAGTCCTATGCTTCAGGTATTTTTTGTTTCACTTTTTTTTGCTTTATTTCTGTCAGCGAAATAAGAGTTTTCATTATAATTATAATCTGATTCACAAAGGGAAACACTGTAGCTAGAAGCTGGACACTAAGGCTGCAAATCTGTTTCTTCTGATTTAATTTTGCCAACCGGAATGAGGCAGCATCTACTTCTAGAGTAGACTGCATGGCCAGCAGCAATTAAGGCCAGAGCTAGATTGTTCTCCTCGTATAGAACATCCACCTCTAATTCCATTTCAGAGCCATAGCGTCTAAAATGAAACATCAGTCCCGGTTTACTAAGAAGCTTCTGAAACAGAAGTTTAGCTTCATCACTCCAGTATTCCCCCTTGGCAGGGACTATATCATGTAAAGAGCAAGGGTGTGCCAAGCGCGGTAAGAAAGACAGACTTTCTGGAATAACTTTAAGTTTATGGATATCAGAGTAAGGGATGACCTTCAGAAAGCCATAATCAATAAATGTAAGAACAACGGACTGACCTGTTACTTCACTAACTTCTGCCCTGTTCCACTGTCCTTCCAGTCCAAACTTGATCAAGCAGCTAGTACCAGGAGCCACAAGTTTATTTGGCAAAGCTGGCAAGTCGTCAGGAAGGTCAGAGAGCAGCAAAGACAAGTTTTTCATGCAATCAAATAAGACTTCAAACTGGATGCTGAAGTTTGAAGGATCAGTAACTGCAGTTACAAACCCAGGATACCTTCTGCCCCTCTGCATCAGCGTCCATGTGATTGAATTTATCTTGAATGATGTATTAAACTCCTTACAGTCTGTATTACTGGATTTTTCTGGTCCAACAATAGTCTGACAACGACTTAAGAGTTTATTCAAATACTCCTGAAGCAGAACTTCCTCTATTAAAATATCTACTTCCCAGATATGAGAGGATTCCAAGTATCTCAAAAACACGATCCTTATTTCACGATCTAGGACTGCATTTATTACATGGACAAACTGAATTTTCTTCATTTTTTTAAACCAAACACATTTACAAAACACAGCTTGCTTAGGAATACTTTTAGTCTTGTCACTGAGCATCTTTGCATTATTTAAGGACACCATCTCACACTCACCATAATCCACAAGATAAACTCGCATTAACTTCTCCCTGACAAATTTCTTTATAACTTTTGATCGATACCACTTCAAGTTCCTTTCAGATTTTGTCATGCATTCCAATCCTTCTTCAATGTCATCCACTCTAAGGAAATCACTTTTTTGTGCTTCTTTGAGGAGCATTACATTTAACTCATGTAATATTTGCAAATTTTTACATAACTGTACATGAAATTCCCCATTCTCTGAAATATGAACTACTTTTGCTCCTTCTACCTGTCCAGAATTTAGATCTTGAGGAAGGACATTTAAGGGTGTTTTGGAAGCATTTTTCATCCTAACTATCTTAGTTTTACTTAGATCATCTAACCCATTCCTAGATTTTCTCTCTTGAGGATTACTATCTGTAACAAGAATTTGCTTTGGCCTATTTCCCCAATTATACATTGGTGTGTTTCGCCACGTTGTCCTGCATTTTTTCTGCAGGTCATGAGACATAGACTTCCCATCACAAATTACATCTACTTCCCATCGCTCTCCATGTTGCTGTACGAACTTGCAAGTGACTTGCTTGTTATTTGTTTTGCTTAGAAAATAGGAAGTACTTTTATTAGTCCAGCTTTCATCAGGAACACTTTTTACTCTGCTAAGGAAACAATGAACACTGAGTCTCGGAAAAGTTAAGAACTTTTTCTGAATCCTGCAGATTTTTGAAGCACTTAAAACTGCTGCATTACCATAGTCAATGAACTCTACCTCAAAGGAGTTTCTCGATTTCAGAGTTTTAATAACTGCTCTATAGTAAAAACAATCCGTGACATGCTCTGCTACAATGACAGCCCCTACCGTAAGATCATCTAAGCGATTTTCATGACCTGTATTCACCATGCTTTTGTTTAATTCTTCTGCTAGTTGTGTTACTAAGTTTACATCCTCTGCAAGCTGAACATAGAAACTAGATGGACTATTCATATGAGAAATATAACCCGCTACTTCAGAATTCACCTCAATAGAACGTTTAGGAAGACTGGTTAATTTAGGTATATTTTCATTACTGCTTTCCTGCTGACCTGTATAATTTAGTCTTTCATTACGACACTCAGATAGAGCATTTACAATTATTTCCTTTGAATTTAAAGCTGGATGACAGAGTGAGAGAGAAGCAGGCTCTCCAACCACAGGTTCCTCTCTGTGCTCCAGAACAGCAGCGACAGTATTTCTAAAACCTGATTCTTGACTGTCCTGTAAAGTTAGCAGTTTTGAGGACCCACTACACAACTGTTGTGCGCTACATGCGGTTTGCTCTTCATCCGCAGAATTCTGTCGACTGTCTCCCTGACAATACTTGTCATACACTTGGCATTTCATTTTAATTTTCAGTTTAACTTTTTCAGGACTTCTATCAGTTACTTTACTAATTTCTTTGTCATCTTCCATGTAACATATCATGCCTCTATTACTTCCAACAAGCTGTTCTGCATAATTTTTTGGTACCAATTCTTCCAACATTTTTTCTTTAATTTTCTGACTGACTTTGAGTTGTCCATCATACAACTCCACAACAATCTGTCTATCTGATTCTCTGGATACAATTACAGCCTTCAGCAGTTTACCCAGGAATGTTTCCTCAAACCATCTAGTAACTCTTGCTGGAATTTTTGACTCCCTAAGATCTGACAGACAGCATTTAATAGCTTGCATGGGTGTGAGTATTAGGTCAGTGGCAGAGTCTGGAATAGGTATCAACTGGTCTCTCTCTACCATATTCTTATTTCCAAAATCCACAAAGTCAGCGCATACATAGGATGTTGATTCCACGGGAAAAGCCAAAGCTCTATAAAAGAGACCATCTTCAAAATATCTGGCTAAACATAGTCGCGTATTGCTGGTATCATATTTTGCATTATTTGACATTTCACTTATGACACTAACTTTCTTCATCAATGCCTCTATAGTTTCAGTGTTTCGATTAAGCTGACAATAGAATTTTGAAGGACTATGGATGTGAGTTATATAAACCTCCTCCTCACTTCCAATTTTTATGTTAAAAGATGAGTAGCAAAAACTGTACAGAGAACCCAAAGATGCAAGGGTTCTCCGACCAATATATTCGGACAGGGTGAGACCACGTTCTCTGAGGAACTCCTCTGCACTAATAAATGGACTCTGTAAGTCAACTATATTGCATAAACAGTTGGGTCTTACAAGAATAAGAGCATAAATGATGCAAGTCAGCGGTCCTCCAGAAGCAGAAATGAAGTCTTCGAAGTGCCTACTCACTTCAGACCAATTAAGTGAGTCAGCCTGAAAGGGTACATTTTTAAGTCCACATCGAAATGCTTGACTTTCCAGAGTTAGGAAATCTGGGAGAACAGCCTGAAGATCTTTAAGTAAAACTCTTTCCTGATAACCATAGTCTACAAACACCACATCAACTTCAGTTGTGGATACTTGCTGCAAAACAGATGCTCTGTACCACTTCCCATCTTTGGGACACTTAGCAACACAGGCAATCTGTCCAGGTTTGTAAGGACTGGTATGTTCTTTATAGTAAGTCTGTATTTGTTCCATTAAGTTGTTCAGCTCTGGCAGTTTACTTTGCAACTGGCATGAAAAATCTGCTGGAGAAACAATGTAAGAACACACCACTTCAAAAGCAGCTCCTGGTTTAAACACAAACTCCTTATAAAATATTTTTTTCTCATGTATCAATTTATGCCTTTTAGAGATAGCACCTTTTCCAAAACAGGACAGCACAACAGACTCTCTCAGCACTGAAGGCACACTTAATGATTTTTCTGTCTGAAATGTCCCTCTATTTTCAGATACCTTATTTTTTTGAATATTACAGACGCTCTGTGCATTTACTTTTTTTTTTTTTAATTTGTGGCGATTCAGGCGTTGATTTTTTTTCCCTAAATTTAGAACAGAAACTAGTGTCTTTTCCCAGTATTCAGCATATCCAGCTTGAACCATGCATGAGGCAACATTTCCTTGCTCCAAACCATTCCTGTACTGCGCATTAACAATATACTTGTTGTTTTGCTTTCCAATGACTTGAAGCTGGAGTAGTTTGTTAAACACAATATGTTTGAAAAAATCAATTTCCCTTTTAACCCACATATCATCAACAGGAAACGTCCAAGCAAGTGCACAACACATAGCTAAAGCTGGTAAATCAGAAAACTCTGGAAGCAATGTTTTCACATCGTAACAGGGTACAGTATCTGTATTTCCAAAGTCCAAAAAATAAACAGTAATATTTACATGAAGCACTTCAATGACAACACCCCGATAAAAACACATATCTTTGCTATACCTGGCACAACAGAGCAATCCAGGTTCTGGGTTTTTAAGGACCATTTCATCAGCTCTACATTGGTTATACGCATCTGCAATATTTTTCATCAAGGCTTGAAATTCATTCTGATACTCACATGTTTGAATCCAGAAGTCAGACGGATTTATGACATATACCACAAAAGCAGTATGGGAAGTATTCACCTGCATTTCTACTCTTTTGCAGTGGCTTGACAAAGAAATATCCCATTCAGGTAAGCAGTTTTTTGTATGTTTATTTCCTGTACAATTTTTAAATGAATTGTATCTCTCATCAAATGGTTTGCAGTTTACAGCAATACTTGTGATTTTTCTTTCCAGAAGTGAGACACATGATGCAGCTGCCTCATTCAGGTTTTCTGGATGCTTAGCATTAATTCCGAGATTTTGACTTTGCAGTGTAACATAATACAAGCGTTTAATGTCATTGAATAAATCAACATAAACACACAGAGAAGTTTGTCCTATCAAGGCCTGCACAAGCTCTTTCAGCTGAATTTTTATTACTGCCACATCCTGACTACGAAAACAAGAGAGCGCACACGGAAATGAAATCATCGGTAATGCCATGAACTCAACTCTAAGTTTCTGAACACAACTAGATGGCACAGCTTCAATATTGCCGAAATCCATAAACCAGACTTCCACACGGTCAGAGAGAACCTGTTTTATCACTCCTCTATGCCACTGTCCATTTTGCCTTTTGGCAGCACAGAGTAGCCCTAAACTATCAAAAGATTTATTATTTTCTCTACTGACAGCTTCATAGTACAAATGCATAGCTTCTGTCAAATCTTCCAGCTCCTTCTGCCATTTCTGTATCTGACAGTAAAATTTATTTGGGCTTACTGCAACAGTTATTTTTACATTTTCTCTACTGCCAACAGGTAGACGTGGAAAGAGAGCATCTGGAACTAGCCAAAAATCTGTTGGTTTCTCAGAATTAATGGAAGTAAGAAAATCCTTGACTGGATACTTCTGTTTCAACAATTGTGGCACTCTTTTACAAAGCACTTCTTGGGGAAATGCTCTTAATGTTTCTACAATAAGACAAAATGAATCTCCATCAATACATTTTCCTAACTTCAGTTCAAGGACATCACTAATGATCTTTGGTACTTCTACAATGAACAGTTGGTACGGTGTAACAGCTTTCACATGACCTGTAATCTGTAATCCTACCAGAGATGAAAAATAGTTAATGGCTTCTGGACTCCATTTTTCTTGCAGAGGAAGTATGCTTGCAAAAACACCCCAAACCACCTTTGGAGGCAGGTGAAACAATTCATCAGAAGCAGAAGCAAGACGTGTTTCCTCAACGACCAGCACTTGCCCAGTGTCTATAAGAAGAGCCTCACAAATACTCTCTCTCTTTTCCAGAACTCTTCCTCTATGCCATTTTCCTTCTTTGTCTTCCACCAAATAAGATCCACCAATGTAAACATTACCTTTTACTTTGAATACACGTTGTATTTCATTTTGTAGTATGTAATAGTCAAGCTCACATCCTGCCTTGTATTGACCCTGGAACGCTATAACCAAACATTTGGGATGGCATTCTATACTAGTTATCTTCAGATTCATATCCGCTATGTTTGGTGAGGGAGTCAGAGATTCCATTCTGTCTGCAAAGAAAAGGAATAAGATGAGCCTGATAATTTCCCTTTTTTTTCTTTTTTAAATCTGTCAACCTATTCCTCACATGAAATTTGTTTTCAAAGCGTTTTAATAGCATATTATCACACTTATGATTAAAATGTATACTAAAAATTTAACAATGTCATGTTTTATGCAACCAGGATACACTTGACACAACTGTCTTTATAAAGACATGTTCACATAACATGTGGAAAAATAAGGTATCGCTGCACTTGCTCCTGTGGCTAGACTAATTTTATGACTTGAGAATAATTCGTAATCAGAGATGTGGAAGAGGACAGACAACCACGAAGATAACTGTATTTCTCCTCCAAGAAAACAAAAGAGCACAAAGCAATTCATGTCATTTAGACAATCTCTGCTCATCTCACAAACGTTGCTTAAATCCAGTGAATTTAACTAGTAAATCCAGCAAATCTCTCCAAAGGAGATCCAATATAGTGTTTCACTGCACTGAACTTGCAGTTACAAGTTACCTGCAGAAGTACTTCCCGCCTGTTTCTCTTTCTCTTTTTAATATATGCATGATGAAAGACACTTCCCCTACTGGTCCTGCTTTTTCTGTGTTAATCACTCCCTCAAATTAATGACATCTTACAGACCTGTGCTTTACTGTTTACTTAATCGGGCTGTCTATATGCTATCAGGTAAAACTGTAGCCTATTTTAAGTTTTCACAATTTCAAGGACATACAGAACACATTATCTAGGTCCAACGTTTTCAAACTGCCCATCAACTCATGACTTGTGCCAGGTGTCCTTTTTGCGTTGCCACAACACTCCTTTCCTGACAGTATCCTCAAACCCTTCAGATACTTCTCTGACCTTCATCTATAATCTGGTCTTCAAGATCAGCTTCCAGTTCCATTCAGATTTGTCAATGGATCTGTGGTTTCAGATTTTTTAAAAGGCTGTGTATGCCCACAGTTAGACCAAGCAATTTTATGGAATAAACTGCTATTGTAACAAAGTCATTAAGGGCAGACAACATCTGTCAAAGACAATGGATGAACACACAAGGAAAGACTGGAAATGCACATGCTCAATTTATGAATTTTTATGCGCAGCTAAAAGCAAAGCTTTTTGCTTCAACTACAAATTATTAGAGAAAGACTGTCACGGTAGTTTTTATCACAAGCATAACATGAAGTAAGTAGTGATAATACATCCTGCCTTCAGATTAAGTAGTGATCCCTATCATTCTAGTTTCACAAAAAAATAAAGATTAATAAATAAATGAGTACTCCTACTGTAAAGTTTACTAGGACACCTCAGGCAGGAGGAAGAAAAATACATGGCTTCTTAAAAAAAACAAACAAACCAACCCCAAAACCACCAGCTATCCAAGAAAACCTCCCAGTAAAAGCAGTACCAAACACCTTCTTAAACAAGGCCCCTAGGGCTTCTCCACCTTTCCCTGTAATAAAACAGACAGCTAAATTCTGAACGTTCTCAATGAAAGAAGTCAGCCTTCAGGAAAAGGTTCTGTCTGCCTGGAAGAAACACCTGAACATTAGAGAGAACCAAACTTTTGAAGGTACACCACTGATGCTTCAGGCATCTCCTCGTTTATTTGTGGTTTTCGTTTTTTTCTCTCCATTGAAACAAACCCTGGTTGCAGAAACAACATAACAAATAAAAACAATTTGTGCATCAACATTTGCTTGCCCATTGCCACAGCCCAAATAACAGCATTACACCAGTACACTCGCATTTCTACAGCTTACAAAACAACCTTTTGCTTTTTACTCACCTATATATTCTAGTTAGGTCCTATTCAGAACACACTTTTAGAAACCTCAGCCCTCTTTTTAACAACTCTGCATCTCTCTACAAGGAAACATGATAGAAAAATCATTAGAAAAATACACATACACTAAATTTTTGTACTACGTCTCTAAATCCTCCTCCTGCCCAACAAATGCACCCTGAAAGCGTTCCTCCTATCCAGTTTAATTACAGTGTTAGGATTGCACAAGACAAAATTACAAAACTGAATCCACCTTCCCGAAACCATGGCGAGACCATTCTTTCTTCACTGCAGCTCAAAAGAACACCCATCAGAACATCCCGCAAACAATCTTCCACTTTCTAAGCAAGACTGGTCGCACATTTGCTTCAGCCATCAAAATAGATACTCTTACCGTGCACTACTACCAGACAAATAAACTTGGGTGATAATAAATGGGCTTTTAAATGCAGCCGAATGCAGGACTTGTGTGACAGCTTAAGGTATCTGCGCTGCTCTCCAAAGCAGCCCCCCAGACCGGGCTGTTCGATGCCCCGGGCAGCACTCGCCTGAGAGGAGCAGAGCCCGACTCCACTCCACAAGGCGCGGACCGCCGGCCGGACGCTGCCGCCGCCAGACTAGACCCGAAAGCAAAGACCGCCACCCTTCAACAACAGCTTCCTTACCGCTTACAAGCGCGAAAGAGACATGTGAAGACCATACCGGCCACAGCGCGATCATTTTACCCGACACCGAGCCGAGCACTCCTCCTTAGCAAAATGGCGGCGCAGAACCCGGCCTTCACACGCCGCCGGGCATGGCGCATGCGCGGTAGCACCGCCGCGGCCTGAGACGCCTCTTGGCTGGAGGACGGGGCTTAGGATTGATTGGCGGCAGCGCTAGCCAATCGGCACGGCCCAAGGGCAGAGATCCCGCCTCCTCCAGGGCTGAGGTGAAGCGCTGGCGTCGGGGCCCTATGTCCCGCGGTTCTGTGTGTGGGTCGCAGCGTCTAATTCGTTTTTCTTTTGGAGTTGTGCTTTCTTTTTTTTTAATGGGGTTGGTTGGTTTGTCTTTTCCTTTGTGTTTGTACTCTGCAGCTGCCTGTTATTTATGAGGCGGTCTCTAAGCTTCAGAAAAGGTGCCTGTGGGTCTCTCAACCTTCTGGAGCTGTCTAAGGAGGATTGGAGAGCTCGTATTCTTTCCCACCATCAGGAAGAAATCGAAGAAATTCTCCAGGCTAGGAGGAGTACGTCTCAACAGAGTGTAAGGTGCTACCTCGCTTGCTATTGCATGCAAGTCTGGCTTTTTCATTTTTTATTTTTTTTCTTCTTTGGGAGGAGTCGTATGGTTTTAGGAGTTTTTGGGTTTTTTTTACTAAGAATATAAGCTTAGTGAGGTGGTCATAATAAGGCAACTAGGTACAATGATACAGGCCTACAAATATCAATAGATGCTGGCATATCTCTGACTGATTTAATTCTTGGAAATGAGTTCATGCACGTGTAATAATTTCTAAGGGTTTGCCTTCAATTTTTATGTGGGTTTTTTTGGGTTTTTTTTTTACACGGGTCGGGGTTGTGACATCATAGTTCCACTTTGCAAAGTTGGGAGAGAGAAAAGCTGCTTGTGCAGTTCTTGTAGATAATAGTAATCTCTAAATGTAGCTATTATATTGAAGTCTGGGTAATGCATGTTCAAAGTGGTATCATACCTACTTGAATTAACCCTAAAATGTATAGGCAATCAGTCATGTTTGTTACGTTTAAGCTTTTTTGAAAGAGCTACTCAAAGCAAAGGCTGTACAGGTCTATCACTAATAGACCTTTAGCTTTATATTTTTAGACAAAACGTCTAGTGAGTTCTTGCATTCTTATGTTGGCCAACATAATCCTTCCTACTGATGGCTAATTACTTGGGAAGACAGTTTTGTGTCGTCCGTTTACTCCTTAAACAGAGCATAAGAATACATCCTTATTCTGAATGTAAAGTTTATTTTCTTCCAGCATGTAATGCGGTAGTGTCCTGCGCACTCCCTCTGTACCCCAGTCTACCCCAGTCCTTCCATTTGGGACTTCCTCCCCCCCCCCCCATTAACCCCACTTTTTTTTTTTTTTTTTTTTTTTTCCCCTAGGTAGCAGCAGTATGTTTCAGGGTTTAACCATACATACCTCTCTTCAGGCAGCTCTTCCAGAAAGACCTTCCCACAGGAAGCATCTCACCCTCACCGAGTACCTCTTGCAGAAAGTGCACACTTCAGGAAGTTTAACAAGTCTTAAAAGTAAATGAGTCTGTAACATAACAAGTCTGGGATAGTAGGTCATTTAGCAGCTTAATATAGGCTATGCTTTTCTTTCCCTTCCCCTCCTCCCCCGCCATATAACTGTTTACTCGCAGATACTCTTAAGTGAGCTTTCTTTTAAGACTATTCTAAATTTACACCTCCTTGAATATACATCTTATTACAAGAGAACTGTTTTAAGGAGATGGATATCCATTGTATCTAGAAGCCTTGGAGATGCTTACAAAACACCTGAGGATATTTGTGTTACTTCTAATAGAAAAGACGGAATACCAGTATATTTAGCATAATAATAGACTGATGAAAACCTTGTAATACTGAATTCTTCCCTCATCTAAGGTGCTTAGACACTCTGGCTAAATTTATTTATGTAGTGTTACTTGGTGTTAGATGATCAGATTCCACATCCATAGAAACTCCGCTAATGTAATTAGGCAGAGTTATATAAGAATGGACTTATTTATAGAGGGGAAAGATAAGACCAAATATTTTAAACAAGTTGCATTCTTGCAAGATTCAAACCTCAGACTGAAATCTAGAACCCAAGGTAGGCATCTTGGCATCTTCTACAGTATGCGAGTGCTGCCTCAGAATGGCAATTCAGAAGAGTCAGATGGTAGCTAAGGAGCAGCCTGGAGGTCCTAAGTACTGAATATTACAAAGGGATGCAGGATATGGGAATGTTTTTCCCTGTAATTTAGACTGAAGTCGGTCCTATTCTGACTACAATCCAAAACTCACTCCTGGAGGCAGGGTGCTACCACTGCTTTTTTTCTAGTCAAATTACGGTGTTGATGGCAGCTGTAAGATGATAACCTTACGGTTAGAGCTGTCAGAAACAGGTTGTTGCAGTGTGAGTGGGTTTAAAAAGTGTGTACCGCTTCCTTGCAGCGTGCCTTAACCATGGGCAGTTACACGTGGTGGAATGTCATATCCCTCATTTGAAGTTGTGTTACTGTGGGGTGGGGGCCTTGCGGGGAGGAAAAACAAAAGGCGTGACCAGACAATTTGTCAGGGCCGATTGGATGCTGGAGCTTTCTTGCCTATTTCTGGAAGGAAAGAAGAGCTTTTTTGGGTTTGTGACTTTGTTATGGAATTTCTTTGCAATTTATATAGTTTCAGGCAGTGAAGGAATTATGTCTTTTCAGACATAGGGTGGGGGGTTTGGTAGGTCTTTGGTTTGCTTAAGAGTTGTATTTTTTTTTTTTATTTTTTTTCTCACGGGCTTGATACCTACATTGCAAAGTGTCAGGTATGCTTAAAGCACTCCCAAATTTCAGAAGTGATCTCCTCCAATAACATTTGCGACCTGAAAAGTCACTGTAGGCCATTGTAAGCGTTCAGGGAGCACGTAACAGCCGAAAGCAGAAATAGCAGCGTTGCACTGTCCCGGAACATCCCTGTAGTGTACTTTTGCAAACTTGCAAAACCTATTCATGTTTACATTTGAATTGCAAATGTTATAAAGTATTGGTGAAACTACACATTCCACACTGATTAGTACTAAATCTCAAGGGGTTTTCCCAGCTTTGTTTACTGTACAAGTAGTACAACTAGCTCTGAGTTTTCATCTCTTCCACTTTAATGATCTTGACAAATGTTGTGTTGCTGTTGTTCCCAGAAAAAGCTACATTTTCCTTCCTTCTTGTTATTGTGAGGAAGCCATTAAATGTTTTTTGCTGTTTTTTCCAGTAAGGAAGGTTAACAAACCATAGCAAGTTTATTTATATTCCATTGGCAGAAATTAAAGACAATTAAAAAATAATTTTGATGTGTGAGGCTTTACTCTCTTAACAAAACTTGACTAGGACAAAATTCCTAAAGTGACCCTCAAGTTGCTTTTTGTCTATATCCATCTGCTGAACGTGGGGGTACTGCGTGTGTTCCAAAATATGTCTCTGCATGTCCACCTAAGAATGTTTTCTCACCAGGAAGATTTTTCTATGACTCTTGTATATGCCTTAAAAATAGTTAATGAAAAATTTTCATGAAAAAAGCCTTCTGTTCTCATGAAATGAAGTGTCTGTTTATACAGATTTTTATTCTGTAAGAGATAGTGGTCTGTTTCTGAGTTTGACTACTTTCAGTACACCTCCACATGAGATTTCTTGTGAAGGAATTGATACTAGTTTTTCTTACGGATTCAAGTGTTGTATAAAGAAAGTAAAAGAATTCTTCTAGTACAATTTAACAGAATATTGTAAATGAAGCTCTGCTGTCAGCTGTCTGCCAGGAAGTAGAACATGGCACTGTGTGAGTAAGCACCTGTGCTGAAATCAGATAATGAATAACTGATCACAGTTACAGCTAACTTCCAACACGAAAATTGATTTTGAGTTGTGGGAACGTAAGACAAAGCTATCCTGTGTTGTAAAAACTAACAGGGATACTGAAATACATTACCCAAAGGATAGCTTCTGAATAACACAGACATTCCTCTGCCAGTGTAAACACCAACAGTAGTCTGCAGCCTTCTTAATGTATTCTTGGTAGGTGGTAAATATGTATTTCTTTGATTTGAGCAGTGGAAGATAAACAGAGAAACATTGCAATCAGTAGGATACCATAAAAAAAAAAAAAAAAGATGAGAGCCGTTATCAGCATCTTCTGTTCTGAGTTTTAAATTAAGTGAGCCTTACTGATTTCCTTGGAGGAGAAAATACTGGGTAATCACCTACCTCCAAGGAAGGCAAGAGGTACAGATTACAAGAGGATGGGAGTATCTCCCCAACAGAGGAACAGAAGAGGATTTCAGACTTAATCTTCTACTTAGGCGAGAAGATTCCTGGGTGACTAAATAGATGTATGCTCGTGGTGCTAGTTCTATGTGCTGTGTGCTGACTGGAATGAATCCCGTTCTGAAGCACCTGACTTTTCATGAAGAATTCGGTTGAGATCGTAACTGCTTTGATTCCACATGGGCTGAGAAACAATGTATATCCTGCTTTTAATTCCCATGACTGTTTTGACATCTGTCCTTAGCATTGCTAAGATTGTTTCTGAATATTAATATCATAAAACTGTTACTAAAATAGATAACTGTTACACTTTTTCATTTTTTAGAAAGGAAAGTCTGTCATAACAAAGTATTTTGAAGTTGTCTCCTATGGTATTTGATTAGTTCGTGACATACTTAAGTGCGTGGGCAGTGGAACTTACACTACGTGGCTTAGTTCCACCCTTCTCCAGCTCGTGTCTTGTGGAAATCTGAAAATATATCAGTGGGTTTTGATTGCCAGAAACACTTTGTATTGCATATAATCGGATTTCTTTTCTAAAAGGCACTGCAGCATTCCTTGTAATAGCATTTGTGTTTGTATTTTAAATAAATAGCTTTGAAAGGGAAGATGTATGGAACACAGAAGTATGAGTGGCAACAGCAGAAATACAGGGCATTTCAAAGTTTTCAAAATGAAGAGTGAAAGCATAGCATCTCCAGCTAAGATAAATCTCACAATAAATGGATCCTGTTTTTCCAGCATAAGTAAGCCCTGATTTATTGTTTTAATTATGACATTTATGTTAGAAGTAAGGGATATAAAAATAATCACATCAGCTTTTCCTGAAAGCTAATGTCTCTAGAACCTTCGACACTGCAAGATCCATGTAACACTTGGGTTTTTTTTTTCCCCTCTGAAGCCAGTCCAAAAGATTTGATGGTTTTTGTAGTAGTCAAAAAACTTGAAAATCATCGGGACTCGAAACAGTCCTCTCAAAACAAAAGCTTGTGCATTTTTTCCTATTTTTGTCTTTGAAAGTGGGTCCTCAATGCGTTCCTGGTTTGTGTTTCTGTTAAGTTGAGCGATGGTCACTAGGTGGCAGGAGCAACCACAAGTTGAGCTGGATGTGTGGAAATGCGCTTGTGTTACCAGTAGGACAGAGCACAGGAGCGATTAATGCAGTCTGACCTCTAATGAAATATGAGGGTGCATGTGCTGCAGAGTTTCACTAGAAGGGTCATCGCATTAATCACACCATCTGAAATCACTTTTAAGTGTTTTCAGGTAGCCTGAACTAACTCCTGAAATATTTTTCAATATATTTACACTACCTATTTACTCAATATGCAGTCAAAATTCCATTTCAAATGTTTTACTAGATCACGTCAATCTCACCACTGTTATATTTTTTTTTAAAGTATGTTGATATCATCATTTAAATGAAATTTGCCATTAACTCAGCAGGTTACATATAAAAAAGCAGAGGGCAGAAACAACTTTTACAAAATAGTGGTAGACAATAGTTATTGTTGCTTCCTAAAATACACATTGCGTGTTTCAGCGCCACTGTCAGAGCAGAGAGGATATGCCCTTTACATCAGAAAATATACCCATTTTACAGGTGAAAGACCAAAGTGAGAGAACTTGTTAAACAGTGAGACAAAGCAGAAGGTAGAATTTCTTTTAGTAGGAGCCTCCTAAAATAGATGAGTTTTGCCATACAGACTACACCATACCAGTACGACTGGGCGGATACAGACCTGCTGTTAGTGGTGAGGTTGAGTTTCTTTGCCGTGCGGTTTGTATGGTGCTGTGTGGTAAGGTCACACCACTATGTCATCTTACAGGTCAGTTAGGCCCATAACGCAGAGCTGCGCATGAGAAGACCCTGCGCTGCAGTGTTAACCCCGGGTACCTGTATCTACTGTGTGGGATGAGGGAACGTCAGGCTCCATCTACATTAGCAATTCCTGTGGCACGATCAGAGTATATCTGTAAAGTTAAATGATTGGTGTTGGTGACCCCATATCCAAGTCAACAGGTTTTAAGGGAAAGGACTATTTAAGGCTAGCTTTAGTGTAGTCACATTCACTGGATGTCCACTGGCATTTGAAAAGCATTTTTTGAGTTCTTCCAAAGAGTTTGTTTGTGCCCTGTGGAATAGGTGTGCTGTGCTGATCAAAGCAGGGTAAGGGGAATGCTAGGGAGATTCACCTCCCGTTCGAAACTAAAACTGATGTAAAAGCACCCAGGGAAGCTAGACTTAGGCACTTTGTGGGTAAATTCCCAGTCCTTCAGCATGGCGGTGGAAGAGTATGGCTAATGGAGAGGTTGAATGACTCTACAGGAAAAGGAGTAACCATCTTCTTGATAATTAATAGCTTTAATAATTTCAGTTCCTTAGATTCAAATAGTTCCATTTTGCTTAGCAAATTCTATATTTCTAAAGATCTAGAGATGAAAAAATTGGGAGTAATGAAATTACTGGAACTAAGAGATGGAGAAAGACTTGTTGAAACATCTAGTTTTTTCTGAAAAGACAAACAATGTTTGAAGTGACAAACTGGTTGTTGCAATAGGTTTTTAACATTATTCATTTCTTTGGTCCATGTAGATTAGCTAAGTTCTGGCTCTAACTCTACCAGCTTTATGTGAAGAAATGGCCACAGCCTCTTGCAGAGTTTAGTGTCTGCAGAGGTACACATTTTGGATTATGCGTATCTGACAACACTTGTGTGGTCTTAATTCATACTCAATTAAAATTTTAGCAAACCTGTTTGTGAATTTTACACATTCAAGTAAAAATCAAACTTCAGTGAAAGAACATTTTTTTTTGCGCAGACGCTCTCTGTACATGTGTCCACTGGATGCATAATGTTTAAGGAACATTGTCTTTCCTGGAATCTCTATTCACAATTTTAATTTAAACGTAAAATTGTATGTCGGAAAAGAAAAATGCTGTGGTTGCTTGGTTTCTCCATCTCATGCTTCAGGTTTATAATCTGTAAAATGTTTATTTAGGAATGCTGAACATCTCTATTTCCCACTGTAGCAGTGCTCAGCTTCTTTCTGAAGCTGGCGTCTGTGGTTTAAGCTAGTCCCATGTTTGTTTGTTTTTTCTTAAAAGCCTTACAATGTTAGACTTCAGTGTTAATCATTATATCCATCTTGTTAAATATTTTACATCTTGTCTCTGTTTACAAACAGAATGAGTTCTTTAAAACTTTTCTGGCATTTGTCATTGGCCACTTGTATGAAATTTGAAATCACAGTGCAAACAATAGTGATGTTCATTACAACATATGCTTGCTTTTTATATTTTCAGCACGACCTGTCCTTTCATACTAGCGCACTCAGATGTTCATATGTATGTGTGTGGCCTTTAGCACTTATTTGGTTTTTAATGAATGACTAGATCCTACCTTAAGATAGGTAGAGGAAGTTTGCTGTGTACTGAGATATCTGCACACACAACTTCATCCATTGAGAGATGAGTTTAGAATCTTAAAACAACTTTTTGGGGTAAATTTTAACTGTCTTTGCAGCATAAAGCAAAAATATTTCTGCTCTATGGTCTTTCAGGCAATATACTGGAAAAGTATGATATACTACAGCAATTTTAATTGCTGCAGGGTGCTGATCCATCCTTGGAATTGAAGTACAGGATTTTGTCATCACATGTATTAAAGGGGCAAGAACAGGCTGAAAGTCACACCAGCACTGGGAGGAAATTTTGTCCCTATTGAAGTCAGTGGCAAACTTCCCATTGAATTCACTGCAGCAAGGATTTCACTCTATATATTAAAGCAACAAGAAAAGTATTACACGTCTATCTAATACTGTGCGGAAAGTGAAAACCAGAAAGATTTTCAGTGTCTATTTGGCATTTCATTGTTTGTGCTGCAGATTGGTTTTGATTTTCCAGTCCTTTAAAGCCAAAATGGTACCTCCATAGTTTTCACCTTTAAGGATCTGCTTGCACAAGCGCATCTGTGTGCCTGTCAGCATTTCATTGAATTTTTCATCTATGGATTTGATTGTAGGATCAAGACTATAAAGATGACGGTACCTCAACTAAAAGATAGAACGTACTCAGTAGCATGATTTTTCATGTGAAATGCACTCCTCCTTGACCCAGAGCTTGGCCACATTCAGGAAATTATGTAAGTCACACCTCCCAGTCCAGACTTTGTGCTAAGCTCTTTTCCCAGCATTCAGTCTACTCTTAAGTTTTCCCTTCTCTGTCATGTAAAGTGGTATTTCTGGGCAGGTGGAGGTTTCTGCTTCATATGCTTTCCTTTTACTTGCAGTGGAAGCCATGTAAAACACATTCAGGCCTTGTACATAGTAGGTTTTTGGTACCAGCTTAACAGCCTTAGTGCAAAACCTGGTCCCCTTCCACTCTACACAGATGTGCTGTGAGGTTTAACAGTGCATCGTACCTTCGTTTCAAAAAAGCAACATCTAAATCAGTGGCTAAAAAGGCTGAATAAACATGGTTCCAAATATTACCCTATGGACTTCCATATAAATTTTTATAACAATGCTTTTTTTCTACATAGTTTTTTTTTTATACGGTAACAGGGAACGTTCTAAACTAAGAAGTCATAAGGCATTACTGGATGCTGTTAACAAAGTGTTTCACTTGTACGTTAAGTGTAGATTCCAAATATGAAGACAGCCAGTCATCTTCAAAATGAACACATTTCCAAGGGGCAGTTATTCACAGTTCATGTATAACCCATGTGTGCACAAAATGAAATTAACTCTCTAATTCCCACATACTGCTGAACACATATATCATCAAAGTGCTTGTGCTTGTGTTTTCTGTAATGCGTGATCTTACCTTGAAATACTTAATGTGGTGAGACTGGGATTTAAGATAACCAGCATGCTCTTGAGTAATAGATGATGATAACCAGCTAAGATTGCTACTGCTGTATCTGCAACATACAGAGATAGATATGAGGTCAATGAAAGAAACCTCACACACAAATTACATTTCTACTCTACAGAGATTTTTTCTTTCTTCTTGAATGGAGAAAATGTAACACTGATAATTAGTGTAAAAACTGAATGCTTTTGAAAGTAGGGGCGTGTCATAGAAAGGGATCTCCTGATCCATCAAATCTAGTCTGTTGCTTTCACCAACTGTCTTACACATGATGGAGTTCTTAGTTTACAGGCTTTATGTTAAATTTATTGGGTTTCAAGATTTCTTTTTCCTTCTGCTGTCCTTGTTGGAGTGTTCAGATAGAAAGCTTTTTAATGAGAAATAAAATATCTTTACCTTACTTGATATTTGTATGTATGGAACAATGACATTTGAACTCCTTCAAATTATTGTTGATAACTGCTGTGATATTTTCCATTTTTGAGTTAGAATATAACATTACAGCGTTCCTACAGAAACTTTTTTTAAGACCACAAATTATGAATGTTTTATATTTAATGAGAATCTTATTTATAGGCCTTAAGTTGCACCAGGGGAGGTTTAAATTAGATATTAGGGCAAATTTCTTCACCAAAAGGGTTGTCAAGCATTGGAACAGGCTGCCCAGGGACGTGTTTGAGTCGCCATGCCTGGAGGTATTTAAAAGATGTGTGGATGTGGTGCTGAGGGACATGGTTTGGTGGTAACTTGGCAGTGCTAGGTTAATGGTTGGACTTGATGATCTTAAAGGTTTCATCCAACCAAAATGATTCTAGGTACCATAATCCCAAATCTTTCCAGAATATCTTATTTCCCAAAGAATGCCACTGTGAAACTGAAGTTTATGCTTCAGACAGTTCCCATAGGTTAGAAAGTGAATAAATGATTTAACTAAGTTAAAATAAAAAATGTTAAGCTCTAATGGTCTTTTTCTAGTTTGAATTTAATCAGATATTAGTATTTGTGAAGCAAGTTGCTCAATCTTTAGAAGATTTGCAATATGTAAATCACAATTAATTGTTAATTCATGCATCAAGCTCTATAATTTATGGACAGAACTTTGTCAGTTAAAAACAAGACACAAACAGAAGGAATACTTCATTACTTCTATCATGTTTTAATATTTAGAAATTATCTCAAGGCTAAATTTTTAGATGATGTACAAATTTCATAAAATATTGTTTTTAAAATAAAGAGGAAAGTTTACCCTTAAGAAATTCAGTGACAGATTCACCATTGAATTTGGAAAAGTCTAGGGGTTTTCTTAGCGGCAGGTCTGCCTATTTTATGTACAAATTGAGCAAAAGGGAGACAATTCTTATGTATAGAGTGCTCCTTGGCACGATTTTGTCATGAGCCAACAAGCACTCTTTCAAAAACTTCCTGGGCATGATTATAGACTCATTTTGGATCAGGGATTATTTTACAATAGAAGATTTGGATGCAGTCACCTTGTTTTGGAGGGTAAGGAAGTTTCATGTTAAGGGTGCAACTGGATTATACGAGTTGAGTGAAGGGGCGGAGAATAATCTCAGGCCCTGTGTGGCACACCTGGGGCACAGATGTAGCCTCTGTGTTTTTCTAAGAACCTGACTTCATTCCCACTGAAAAGGATACACAGTGACTTTCCTAGATATTTCACTGGAAAAACTACATTGTCATTTCCCTAATGTAAAAGAAAGCTTATTAAAAGTAGGAAATAATTAAACTAGTCTGTTCGTGCAGAGAGCACATCCCTAGTAGAGGAAAGAAAGCAATTTCTGTTTTGTCCAAACAAAATCGATTTGATGCTTAGCTGACAGGTTGATACTGCACTTTTCTTTGTCATATGGGATAATGCAGTGCACTAGAAAAGGTAGGAGGAGCTTGAGGGTCACATTCATTCAAATGGTCATAGTGGTTCATGGAAGTGGTTCATTTCCCTTCGTGTGTTCTGTGTCAGGGCGCTCTTTCAGCTGAACAGGTCAGTGTGGTCTGAAATTGAGCATTATCTGTTGATCTGAGCCCTAAAATGTTTGCTTTGAATAATTCTTATCATTTCCCCCCGCCCCCAAAGAATTACACAATATGCAGTACCTCTAAAGGGTTTTATCAGGAATCTTTTGTAGCAAGAATACTCAAATCTTAAAAGGTAAAAATATTGACAAAAAATGACAAAATATAAAAATAATCAAAACTGGGAGTTTTGAAAAATCATCACTGGGAGTACATATCTAGCAAAATAAAAATCGGAATTGAAATACGTATTGTACATAAGCAAGTCTATAAACAGACGAGTTTTGAACTGGCCACTATGGGTAAACAGCAGGAAAGAGGCGATTGCAGCAGACTTCACCATGGATTGTGCAATGACGCTGGGGACCTTAGGCGTACACTTCAGTTGCTTTCCTGCTCTGACATCTGCAGTCTCCAAATAATGTATTTGGGGCTTGCTGAAACCATTCTGCCCTGAAGTCACACCTTCATTTGCAGTGTCAACGTGCATCAGAGAAAAACTGCTGTGAATCCTTGCAAAATAGCTAGGCTGAAAGTCAAACCATGTATTAGGTTCTTTGAGTTTCAGTATTCACAAATGTGTGAAAATAAACCCCTAAAAATAATAAAATAGTTGGATCCAAAGATTGTTTCAGTGAAAAATATTGTTTTGAAGATTGATGTTTTTCTTAACAGTTTTGGCATTTTTGGGACATCCCCGCTCTCCCCACTCACCCCACCCCCCAGAAAAGAAAGAAAATGAAAAATACGTATTTGGGAGCAATTAAAACGTTACTAAAAACTGGAAATCAAATACAAGTATAAAAAATAACTCTTCTTTACAATCCAGAAACTTGCTAAGAGCTTTGAGAGATTGGGGAAATTTTCTGCTAAGTGAAAGAAAAGTAACCTTGGTAGGATTTTTGTTCCAGTTTTAAATTTTCCCTGAATTAATACGTTTCTGTCACAGTAGCTGTGAACTTCTGAGACTCATTCAGAACTGTGTCCTGATCTGCCTTTGTCCTTTGCTTTGATGCTTACAGTGAGACTAGGACGTTTCAGGACCAAAATGTACGTAATGCGCTGACACAGATTTTGCAGTTGCATAAAACTTCACAAATTAATGGGTTTTGAGGTTCTATAGCCTTTCTAGATTTCTCTCTTGCGCAAGTAAATCCTGCCTTATTTGCATTGTAAACGCCAAACTGTCTTCATGGTATCTTTTCTCAGTTCTTTTTAAGCAGACTAATGTTTTGTCTTTTTACAGTGCCACATCAAATGTAACTTTTATTTACCACATTATTTGCCTTAGAATAAGAGTATTCACATAGCTGCTGTTGAAATCACAGGTGTGGAGACAGCCCAGTCCTGATAAATTTCTTTTCATTTAGAGTTTTAATATCTATCAACTCTAATTTTGCTTGGAGCTGAATCAGAAATCTGACTCTCAGTGTATAAGAAATTCATAGCTACTTCTGAAGTATGTATTTATCTACTCTTTTATTTTTCCCTCATAGGAGATGGTGAAATTTAATGTGTGCTAATTAATCAGATGGACGGAGGTCACGTTTCAAGAGTGACCTAACACGTGATAAAACAGTGACTTGAGGATAGGATCCTTGCAAACAAACCTGAAAGGTAAGGATGTATTGAGAATTTTCAAGGAAAAAACTCATTTTGCAGACAAGCTTCACAAACAGGTCTACAGAAAATAGGCTAAAGGGTAATGATTCTAGTCTATGTGACTGCTCACATGAACCTTTCCTTGGAATCAATAAATTAAGTAGAGTCAAGGTAATTTCAGGGAGTGAATCACTGGAGATAAACAGGATACCTGCTCTGATGATAAAACAGAATAAATGAGGATTGTTCAATCTCCAAAACAGCACCTTGAAACTTGGGAGACTGTCCCTTGAATTTGGTAAACAAGTACACTGCAACTATTTGTACTAATTCATATTAGAAATTGTGCGTATCTAGAAGTTGCAAATGCTGAATTTATCTTGAAGATTTCTATGTTCCTATTGCTTGTAGATTATGACCATGCAATTAATGATGCTGTTAATTATATTCATTACTTTCCTTGGCCTTCGTAACCGCTAGTTTGCGTTTTTCTTTTTCTGGGTCAGGGATATAGATACTGTCTTTTATCATTCATTTTATGTGACTTCTTTGCTCTTTGTTTACCAAGAGCACTGGTCCAAGTCTCAGACTGCTAAGTAATTCCTGTTAATTACAATACAATATTTCTGGTTTGTCACAATTGGGTATAATGGAGCTCAAGAACATAGGCATTGCCCTAAAAGATTTGCATATTGATATGACTTTGACCTTACATATGTGAGTATTCCTTATTCACACAGTTTATCCTATTAATGCCAGATTTCTTGGCCTGTATAATTAATTGCCAGTGTTAATTCCAGGAGTGAGAATAATGAAAGGAACTGAATTTAATCAGTTGATATTACTGAAACCTGGGAAGGTTAGAGTTAGTGGGTTGTTGTTTTTTGGACAATGGTAAACATTAGGTAAATGAAGAGAGAGCCACATTTTGTATATAAAGTAAAAATAACCATCTTTGTGCTGCCAACAGCTCTGTAGCAAGTGACAATGAATGCTTGTGGATGGCTGCTCTGGTTGCATTGTGCCTAAATGTCATGATTAGATACTTTTTAGCTACGACGTGTTACTTCTTTTCTGTCAGGTGATTAGAGGTGGTGCATGTCTGGTGGTATTTCTGAGTGCTTCTCTGAAACAGCTAATTTTTTGTGATGAATGGCTCTGCACCATGACTATGGCACATATTCATTGCCCATAATGTACTCCTGCTTATGCTAGAAGAGCAACTTAGAAAGATGGTGACTGGGAGGGAAAGGCTTCTATCAGCTCAGTTGAAAATCAGGGTGGAGACAGGCAGAGGTTTGCATGAGCTGTTCAGATGACAGCATTTCTGTTCCCCGCCTTCAGTTGCTACTGTCTCAGTACCTCACTATCTTCAGACTACCCACATGCCCGTTACGTGACTGGAAAGGGAGCTTCAGTCGCCTCCAATAAACAGCAGATAAAAGCTGGCCGCTCCCACGGGCACATCCAGTCTGCTGCCTCTGGGAGACACTGGAGAAGCGGAGGCAGTAGAAGTAGATCACGTAAATAGTCACATAAGGATGTTTCAGCCCTTTATCTTCAGCATAAGCTGTCTTCATCTAACCATGACAGCAAAGATTGCTGCCTTCCACAGAACTTCTACTGCCAGTGGAGCTTAAAAAAATAGCCCACCTATTCCTCTTTTTAAGTCTGCTTAAGGAGAAGAAAGAAAACTGTACTTTTATGAAATTTCAATATAAGAATAATACAGGAGACATCATTCCACCAGTATTAAAGCATCCTCATAATGTCTTAAAATTAGGGAACAATCATGAGCCAATTAATTATAAATTTAGATAGGAGAGTGTTAGTGGTAACTGTTATTTTTTTGATAGCTTACTAGGTCCTGGAAAACAATCACACAGAAATGAAAATATAAGGAGGGGACAAATACAAATATTTGGGATCAAATACGCAGAAAGGAATGGATTGAACTGAATAGTAGTAAGACAGTGAAGAGAGGTTACAAGGAAAGTACATAAAGGAAGAAAGACATAAGGAGAAAACCACGTTTGGAAGACAAAGACTACTTTAGAAGTTTTAACTATATCAGGAATAAAAGGATTTCTGTTAATGGTTTTTGTCTGTTTTTAGCAATACAAAGATATGCTGCCAATAATCATGCAGAATAGGCAGAAGTCTTCTAGAAATATTATTTTCATTTTGGGAAAGCATATTAGGTGACTGTACAGTAAGGTCATGCCCAAATATTTTCCACTCCAGCAGTAACTAATGAAGACATTAGATGTCAGCCATTATAATGCATACTTTAAAATAAGCATACAGAGATAATTTGCATCCAAATGTGTTTTGGTTGTTTTTTTTTAAAGAAAAATCCTCCTGCCAGAGGAGGCCTCTGTACATGTAATACTGATTTCAATACATCTTCAGATACTTCTTAAGGACTGGAAGAAAACTCGCATTGTGTAAGCAAGTGCCTGTTGTTTATGCAGACTGTAGCAATGTTTCAAAATAGTGTTTCACAGCATCTTGAAACCAAACTGAGGAGGTGTGTACTGGGTAAGGTGGGACTAGACTAGCCCAGAAGACTTGGCTAGACTATAGTGCTTCAGAAAGGAGCAGTCAGTGGTTAGTAGCCTAACTGATAGTTACTAGTGACTTTCCTTGGGACTTTCCAGGTTTCCTTTTACCTGGGTGGAAACTCTTCAGCATTTTTGTTAACCTGGGTGATGGAACAGAAGGCACTCTTAGCAAATATATGGGTGATGACACATAGAGGGGGAGTGATAGATATGCTGGAGGGCAGGGCTGCTCCCAAGAAGGACTTTGACAAGCTAGAGAAGTAGACTGACGGGAACATTTTGAAGTTCTGCAAAACTAAGTACAAGGTCTTATACCTGGCGTAGAATAAGACCATGTGAGAACAAGCTGGGGACTGACTTGATAAAACAAAAGCCTTGAAGAATGGGAACTAGTAGACAAGTTGAACATGTGTCAGCAGCATGCCCCTCCAGCTATGAAGTCCTACCTTCTAAGAAGCTGTATTAGCAAGAGAGTAGTTAGAAGATCTAGGGAAGTGATTATTCCTCTATATTGAGCCCTTAAAACTGCTTCTGGAATACTGTGTCTGTTCATGGGGCTCTGAAGTAGAAGGAAGACACTGGCAAATGAATCTGGAGGAAATCTGACAAGGTGGTTAGGAGTCTGGAGAACATGATGTATGAGGTGAGAGAGCTGGGTTTATTCAGCCTTAGAAAAATTGAGCTATATGGTGATCTTGTTGCTGTCTCCAGCTACATTATAGATACATCTTTGAGAAAATGGAGCCACACATTTCTCAGGGATGAACAGTGGAAGGCTGTGGTAAATAAAGTTCAACAAGGGACATTCCAGTTAGATACAAAAAAGAAAGTCTTTTGTAGAAGGGGGTGATCAAGCAATAGCATACGTTTCCCAGAGGGGTTGCAGAATCTCCATCCTTGCTGATTATTCAAGAGTCAGCTGATCTAACTTTTAAGTCAGCTCTGGTTTGGGAAGTGGTTAGACCAGATAGCCTCCTGGGATCCCTGCCTGCCTAATTTCCTCTGTGATTCTATGATCTAACCAGTAAAGGGGATCAACCATTCAGTGCTCCATTTCCAGAATTTATGGAATTTTTTGTACATTGTTTGGATGCTAGGATTCTGTTACTGCTGCAAATCTAGATGGAAGGTAGGTAAGATATCCATTTATAATCATTAAAATAATTTAGCTTCTCTGTGAGAATAAAGGAAAACTACAAACTCAACTACACAATTACCACAGGGTCCCTCAAATATGTGGAGGAAATGTAATGTTAATGGCACAAATTTACACAACTTTTTATCGAAGTTCATATCAAATAAGAAAGATATATCTTGTATTTGGTTCAATTTGAAAGATGCAGATTTTGAAAACCATCTTCAGCTATCTTAGTTGGATGCTTTTAAATTCCTGTAATGTCACTATGTCTCTGTATTCTGAAATAATTTTTTAAATGTTTCCTTTTGGAACAAAAAGATATAGTTCAGTCTTGAAAATACCTTCACACCTTAAGTAGCAGTAGCTCCAGTATTGCTAACAGCATTGTCATTCATGTTGGTGCTTTTTAACTAAAATATCCAATGTAATATATTTACAGTGATTCAGGTACCAATTGTTCTTAACTGCCAGTTCCATACAGAAATAATAAACAACTTCCTGTCATAGGAATGAGTTCTTGAAGAGGAGGTAATTTTGGCCCTTTCCAATAGCAGTCGATTGCGTGATCCTTTGGTAGGGTGGAGTTGAGGTTTTCTTACTCTCTTTTTTCTATTTATTTCCTTCTCATCTGGGGATGAAAGAAATGAACATGCTCTGAGCCTACCTGTGTGTAATGCAAGAAACCTGATAGTGGGGCAGAAGCAAAACTGAGATCTAGTTAGGCCCTATCATAGTCTTATCCATCAACACATATTTGAGCCATGAAACACATGGGCAGAACCACCACTGGATCACTGGCTGCCATAAGAAATTAAAGGGAACCTATTCTTTGGAAGTGGAAAGACTTCAGTACCAACCACCTGTAGTGTATAGTGGCCTTGGGGGTAATTAACAGACATCACAGTGAAAGCTCTGAAAAATGGGCACAATAATAATGATATTTTAATAAATTTGTACTGTTTCCTGGTAACACTAAGACCATTATCTGGGAGTGGAACATAAGGCATTTGTTTTCTGAACTGTCTCAGTCAGGAGTGTGTGTATTAAAACAGTCGATGAGTGTATACTTGCTTACTTGGTTATCTCGCTTTTCTGGCTAGATTTTGTAACTCATTCAATGAATTTTTTTCCTCCTCGTATTTTTATCATCCAGTGGAGAACGAGATGAGAGGAGTACTTACAGTCTCTAGTCAATGGTAGAACAATGAAATTGCCCTAGATATAATGGTTCAGATTCAGTTTTATTGAAGAGGCCACAACACTGTCTCCTGGTATTTCCTGTCTACTGTATGGATTTGGAGGAGCTCAGATAGGTTAGACTCTGTAGGTGCAAGTACAGTATAGTAGGTTCTTAGCCAAAAACAACTTCGACAAGCATCCATGAGATTTTTTTTTTTCAACTGCAAGACCTGTGCAGTATTTGTGCAGAGAGCAGGAGTCTTATCAATAGTGCTGACTCCACTGCTGTTTATCAGTATTGTGCATGTAGGTTAAAACTGGTGTCAGGGAGTGAATGAACTCAAGCCTGAAACCAGCGTCTGCCTGTACCTCCTGTTTACCCCAGCCCTTATCAGAGAAGTTATAAAGAAGCTGTTCTACCTTAACCCATTTGGATTATAAGAAGCAACAAGAAACACCATGCTTTAATTACTAAGATCCCAAGATACCTGGACTTTGCACATAACAAATCTCTGTTGGCTGCAACCTTTGCACAGCACAATAAATACGTCTGCTGCGTGGCAGTGAGCTCATTGAGTTAGTAACAGAAAAACAAAGAAATGGCTGGAAGTTAGTCATGTAAAAATACCCTTAAATGCAGAAAGAGCCACTGCTTTACAGCAAATGTATGCTCTAATTTATTTTAAGAAATTACCTTACTAGAGAAAAAAAGTTTTTGTCTTTCAGTAATGTTAATTAATCATAGTTTTATAGCAGTATTTGAATTTTACTCAGACACGGAAGTCAGATATAAACAAACAAAAAAGTACCATTTGGCTAGAAAACCAATTTAATATATGCCAACTGTAATGCCAGGTGTAATACAATACACTTTTTGGAAAACTAAAATCAGATAAAATAATTCAAATTTTGTTGTGTTTATTTTCACCTAAACTTTTTTTCCCTGGGGGAAGCAGAGAAAATACACATGATATTTTTATAAATTTCTCCTTTGCATTTTTCAGTCAAGTAAACAGACCTATAGTTACAGTGTTAAGAGTTGGAATTTTTAAGGGAATGGGATCTGGAAGAGAATTTCTTAGAAGGTCCAGGCAGCAGAGTGGCATAAATGGGATTGCTTGAAGTAATGGCATAAATGGAAATCATAAACTGGTGTTCCCATTTGGTGCCTTTCTGTATAACAAGATTCTCAGATGCTTTTGGAAAGCTGGCTCTAGCCATTTTATTTTCATTGGTTTTAATTGTTTTAGATTAGAAAAAGAAATGCAAGCTATTAGCAAATCAATATTCTTTTTTCTTTATGAAAAGCAATCCAGGTGTACATTTCAGAAATATTCTTTTTTTTTTTTAATTCCCGGTATTCAAACTTATCTGGTTATTTTCAACATGTTTATTGGTTTTCATGTCTTACAGGGAGATAGTGTAGAATACTGTATATGGAAATTCATTGGACTAACAAAAAGCCCAAATTTCATCCATTTGTTTTCAAAGGGCAAGGTAAAAAATGCCTTTGGGCACATGAAATCCAATGCAGTTAGGATTTTAGGCAGCTAAGTTCAACTAAGAGTTGTTTATATAAATCTTATTTTGGCACCTAAGGTTTTTTGGGTGCTTATTATTTTAGTGAAGACTTAATTTGGTGCCAAAAGTCTTTTATGTTCCCTGAAGCATCACTGTCTTGGCTTCTCAGTGCTGCTCTCTCCCCTAAGGCTGTTTGTGATTTACAAACAAGGCATTTCAACGTCAGCTCCTTTAGGAGGTCAGTTCAATCAGTGGTCTCTCAGCAAGTCTGGACGCATGGACAGCATTTATTTCAACACAAAGTACAGCAGTCACAGACAGTTTCATCCAAAAGTACAGCTGGAGGAAGCATCAGACTTGTGTGTAACAGTCTAGAGAGTTAAACCAATTGTTCAGGAAATGGAAATCAGGGCTTCTAGACTCTCCTCAATCCAAACATGTTCTATCCTCTATTGCTCACCTTTCAGGTGACTACACTATTCCTTAGCTGGTAGACAAAATGCAGTGCAAGCCAATCACCACCTCCTCTACTAGATAATTTAGTAAGTAAATTGGAAGAACATTTTATTTTTACTTTTACACAGATATTTTATCTGTGTAGCATAGCCCAGCATTTCATGATCAGTCAAAATTCCTACCTAGATAAGAAGTCCTGAGCAAGCAAAGAATACAAAGCTAAGCTCTGTTTCTTACAAAGGTAACATTGACAAAGTAACACTATCTCTTTAATTTCTAGGGAAATGATAATAATAGTGATAACATACTGATTCCTTGAATTAACCGCAGCTTAAAATACACTTTCTGAGAAGTCTTACGTGTTCTTTAGTGGAAGAGACACTGTAACCCTTTTGCTTTCCAAAATACGCAAAATAGAAACAAAGAAATTAAAAACAGGCAACCAAAAGAAATGAAAAAAGAAGCAACCAAATCACTGAACAATTGAGGACGTAAAGAAACAGCTAAATATTTCCAATGAGAGCTGACAAATGTTGCTGGGGTAAGAGGAGAGATAAGACACTCCTTTAGGTTATCATTCTAGCTCTATTATGAGGGGGAGACAGGGGAATGAGATGCAGGTTGTGATGCAGGTATGTACTCAAAAAAAGGAGTGAATCACTTCAGGTGATCTGAAGATGCAACTACATTCACTTCTTAATCTGGATCCAGGATGTGCTCCTAAAGCAAACCTCCTGCTAACTACTCTTTCATTCACATTATGGAGCTGTCTTGGAATGCACTGGATTCCTTTCAAATGAGATTAACCCAGATGTTCACCTTAAGCTTTCCAGTCCTAATTGGTATTGTTTGTGGGACCAGATCAAAACTAGTCTGAAGTTCACAAAAAGTGTATACTATGGCTATTAGGTCCTCAGCATGAACAGTTTTGCTCTGCGTGTCCATTCCTTTTGATCTGCAGCGCTTGCGTTGAAGATGTAGCATGGTTAATGCCCAGGAAGAAAGTATATCTTTCTACTGACTACATGTGAACCTGGAAAGATTTGCCAGATGAGTGCCTAAGAATAGATGGCTGAATAATCTCAGTGAATCTCACCATTTTTTCTCTAGCTTGGCCATTGGCCACCATGTAAGCCTTCAGCTCCTTGTTGCCAATATGTAGCAAAGCCAGAGTTCAGTTCCAAATGAGTACCATAGTTAGGGATTATTTGAAAATTAGTACCAAGTTGTTTCCTTCCTCAGCATTCATTGTGCACTTACATATTTTTTTTCCCTGCTAGGAATATGTTGACCATTCGTTACACCTCCATGGCTTCCTCAGAATGTATTCTGCCTGGGTCAGTGGAGAGAGCAATAAGCAGTTTTTAGCTCTCCCACAGTTTTCATGTGAATCCCCAGAGAAGGATTGGTCAGAGACAAGATAGGCAGAAGGGAATGCGAAAGTGGAAAAAATGTGCCAGCTCAAAATAATAACCTCGTACGACAAGATAGGAGACCAGTGTTAGGTAACTGCTGACAGTAGGCAAAGTGGAGAAAAGCAAGGTCTCTAAGAGATGCTTGAAGCAATGTCAGAGGGAACTGACAAGAAAGGCAATTTTAAATGGAAATTTAACATATATGAGCCAGATGTGTTTCTGTAATCAGAATACCCTGTAACATAGAAAAAGACAGCTTAAATAAATCAGACAGAGTGACCTTTGGACAATACCAGTAGTCCAAAATGGTTAAAACCTATGCAGCTTTGAGGAGCAGTAGATGTGAAATCCAGACAGATTATAAGGATTGTAACCAAATGCTGATCCATTTCAGAAATCCATGACCAAAATACTAGATTTATTCAAATGAAAATAAATAAAACCTAAATATTAGCATTCAACTTTCAACTCAGATATAAGCTCAATTTATTCTGGCTACAGAAATTATTTCATGTCAGCTAAACTGGTCTAGCTGTTGACATACATACGATTAATCCTAAGGAGATGTGAACTTAACCTGATGTTGAGTTTCATTTGCTGCAAGCTAGGAGTGAGCACATGGAGAATTACTCTGGTAATTTGGCTGTTCGACTAAGCCTTCATTCTATTCCTAGTGGATACGCATTCAACCGTATGGAAAAAAAAACAACAAGCATGTACCTTCCATATTATTATGTATTTCTTTGGGGTAATGGGATTGATATGTTTTATAATTCACTATAGAGCAGTGGGAATGGTTCGTGACCTAAATTATACTGAGCTGCAAAACCCAAGATTTTGAACCATGAAAACTAGTTCCCCAATTTATCTTTAACAAACAGTATTTCCTTACACCTCTTTGTAGATTAATAATGTGGCACTTACTGGCATTCAGAGAAACAAATGGTTAATGGTGAGGATAGCAAAATAACCTTTGTAGAAACAGTGACCACCAATAAATGTTTAACTAAAATAAATTTGCCCTAGATTTCTTTGGCAAAATAACCAGGGCACTGAAAAGTACACAGAAGTTTTCCCAGCCCTTTTCATTCCCTTTTCATGGAAAACAATGGTTTAAAATTAAAGAAAAAGAGTTCCATTCTCAAAATACTTTGCTTTCTATTACAATTTCTTCTTAAGAAATTCTTAAATCTGTGGAGGGTTTTCTAGGAAAAGTTTCGAAAGCTCACAAAATATGTGATGAATCTCAGTTTAAAAGATCTGAATTCCATGATTTTCCTTTTTTTTCTTTTTTTAATGATGCATCTTTGACTATAAATATTTGTGGCTTCCACATAGTATTGGAAGGGAGGAGGAGTGCAATCCCACCACTGGGAGAGTCCATGGCAACATGGCACATGACTGCTTTTAGCAAGAGGGATCCAATAGAGCTGTGAACCCAATAGACCTGTAACTTTGGGCCAAGAACTTCATATTCTGGTAGCCTTTACCTGCTGTCACCCATTCTGTGTGTGGTTTGAGAGTCTTAATCTGAGCACATTCGGTGCCAAACCTTGTCCAAATCGGAGAACTCTAACCGTGCTGATTATATAAAGACAGAGCAACCAGGATTTTTTAGCTTAACATCTTTCCTTAGGAGATATTTTAATGGATTGAAAGATTTTTGAAGAGCCTACCTAAGGTGAGCTCTGTTCTTCTCTGTGAACGAAAAACTCAAAGGATGAAATCCTGGCTCTTCTGTAGTTGATGGCAAAACTCCCATTGACTTCAATGGGGATAGGATTTCTTCCAAAGTGCACAGAGTATTCCCAAGTCAAAATGTAAGCACACCAGCTTATTAATAAATGCACAATAACACAGCAAGCCAAGGGCAGTATAAATACTTAGACGGAGTGTGATTCAGTTTAAATGCCAATAGCAGACTTACTTTTGGAATCTGTGAAGGATCCAAATGCCACAACTAAGATCTCTCACATTCAGACATCTGGATTCACTGATTGCTATTCAAAAGGAAATAATTAATAAAGAAAAAGTGGCAGAGTGGTGCTATATATCTAAAGGCACAGGACTTTATAGTGATTATAAGCTATTTTTTAATGTTTAAGTAAGTGAGAGCTGGATTCTTGTTGTACAGTCCTTATTCCGTCTTTTTCCAAGGGAAAGTGAAAAATTACAACTGAGGTTAACAGTGCACATGAAAGTGTCAGGAAATTTTGACGATGTGATTTAAAAACATGAGAAAAGATGGAGATATTAATTAGTTTGCTTTCCATTTGATAGCTATCTCTAGAAATTAGTTGGCATTTGTGTTTGAGTTGGAGAGGAGTATCCCACTATTGACTGCTTTCTACAAAAAAAACAATTAATACGCGCTTTTAGATTTGTTTTAGTGTGGGGGCATCTTTTCTGTATCCAGTGTAACTGTATACGGTTGTATCTGTTCATTTTCTCTGTGCTGCAAAGGAACAGCTCTGCAAGTTAACTTGACGCAAATGAGAAAATTGTCTTATATAACAGCTGAATTTGCATGTTACTTTTCAGTGTCATCAAAGAGGAGTCTTAAAATCATTCTTCCTGACTGCGAAGGCCCCAGAAAAGATGCTTCATGCCTTAAAAGAGAGAGAGGGGGAGAGGTAGAGGAGAGAGAGGTATTTCATGTAAATTGCTTTTTCTGGGTTTTTTTATCCTATCTTCGGAGGACTGGTGACCCTAACCAGGGGTTGCAGCAACAAGCTTTTAACAGAGGTCTGATAAGCCTGTGAAGTAATCATCTTTTGTCTAATCATTCCACTGCCATGTCTTATACTGAAAGCATTCACAAGTCAGGGAGGGAGGTACTCAGTAAAAAATTTTTCTTTGCACTCATTACTACATACTTTTAGTTTAAGAAAACCATTTTTTCACAGTTTGTAGAATCGTAAGAAGACATATCATATGTATATATGACTGCCACTTGAAATACACACGTCTGCTTGTGACACTGAACTTGGAGCAGTGCTCATTTTTAAACTGTAGGTATCTAACATGAACAAATGCTGACATCCTCCCTCTTATAATTTATGTTAAGAGGTGGTAACTGTACACGTAAAGTGGATAGTTGTTTACGGTGAATTCGTTGTCCTTGATACAAGCAGTGCAATTTCCCTTGCACTGCTTTCCTGAAGGAACGGGTAAAGGATCCTATTTCAGATTATAAAAGGCAATTTGTATTTTATTCAGTCTCCGAAGTAGCATGTGTTTTATTATTCACTTAGAAAGAACTGGGAATGGTGACATAAACATAGAAAGCATATAAGAAAACAATTTAGATATCTGTGGATTAGTAACTTAATCTCATGTTCTATAGCTATAGAACTTTGCTCCTCTATAGGAGGAGGAATAATAAAAGTTTAGACCATTTAAGAAGGTCTAGAGGATGAAATTCAGCTCAGTTCATGTAACTGAAACATACAATCATTAATTGTCTATTTTAAGTGAGTCATCAAAGTTAAACTAGGTTAGATGCATGAAATCAGACAAAATAATTCCTAGGTAATTAAGGCATAATCTCATTTAATTTCAGGAAGATGTAAGACTCCTGAAGGATGCGTTGTAAAAATTCTTAGACACCAAAATAAGAAAATAAACACTTTCTGAGATTTTATAAAATCTCTTTATACTTTGGAATTTAGGAGACTGCATCTTATAAATATTTAGTGTGTAGCATTAAAATCTGAAACAGCTGTCCAAGATATCTTAATATTCAGTGGAAATAAATAGGCATGTTTCACACAAGTCACCTGCTCTATTTTAGATTTAATTTTAGGAGGAGATGAGTTCTGCCTAGAGGTCCCATTAGTTATGGGAGGAACCTAGGTTCTAGATGAAATACATATATTTGTATTGGAAATGTTTGGTCAGGTTAATCTAGGTGGCCAATTTAAGATTATAGATACCCAAAGTTTGATAAAAATAATCCCACTTAATTCCATAGCTGTAGGTAACTAAATGCCATTAACACGTTGCCTGGGGATGTAAGTCAAGAGAAAACAAAACCAACAGCAAACTGGAAGTGTTTTAACATTAAACATCTTGCTGTAATGAATGTGGAGTCTTCTGGTGTAGGGTCTCCCTTTACAAGCCTAGGAAGTTCCAAGTAGTTGAAAGTAAAACACTAAGACTTCAGCAGGTCCCAGGTTAAACAGGGGTAGACTTCACACACAAGTTAAAAACTTAGTATCTAATGTACACCTAAATGTTTTTTGGAATAAGGTGGGTAAATCAGTAATTTCACACAGAATTTTTTCTGTGCTTTGCTTTACTCCTTTTTCTACTTGTAACAGTGACTAGAGCATCTACTTGGTTTGTTGGAAGAAATGGTCAGGTCCCTTCTCTGCACATAAAGATTAAAATAGACTAGTACTTTTGTCAGAGGACCCAGCAGGCTTGTACAGCACATCTATTTTAATACTTCGATTCGCACCCGTTTATTTTGTGTGTTCATTGTGAGGAAGAGACTCATTTGAAAATGGGAATCTTCATTTTGTTCCTTCAGTATGATGTTCTAATAATTCAGCATTTTCTCTGGCCATAATGTGTGTAATGGGACTTGTCTGCCAGCAACTGGTTATCTGTGGATGAACTGCAGATTTGGAACCCTGGGGGAGATCTATTTTTACCCTAATTAGAAGACCACAAGGACTCATGGCACCAAAGAAACTGAGGAAATATATATTTTAAAAATGAGAAAAGAATAAAAAAATAAAGCAAAAAGAATGGAAGTTTAGATATAGCACAGCTTGCAAACCTTATCCTAATGGAAGAGGTGTGTTACAGAAATCTTGCATAGGTTTTACTGAATTGAGCAATTAATTGTTCTTTGGCTCCATGTCATCTTATTTCACTATGAGCCCACTGCAGTCCCCTTACTCACACATACTTCTGAAAAGCAGGCAATAATCTTTGGGCAATTTTTGTGTTCCTGTCCCCAAGATGCTGAACATCATTTCCTCAAATGACTATTTGCTTACTCCTCGACTCTGGAAACTGTCTTCAGCTGGGCTACTAAACAAAGAATCAGCATGGAAGCAGCAGTCACATTTGCTGGCTTTGATTCGTCTATGTCCTCAGGTTATGCTTTTGTCAAATGACAGCCTTGTAGTGCAGAAAGCCACTGATGTCCAGAGACTTCAGTAATGCTTGCAGTGCATTTGACAAAAGTCAGTATAGGAAGAACTATAATAAGGCATTTAGTTATCCAGGATTTTTAGGACACAAAACATCCTTGTCTGCTTCCATCTAGGAGACTGGTGTGCCATATAAGGGTGATGAGACCATGTCAGCTGTAATGGAGCCTGCCCTGATAGCCCTTGAAGTTTTTCCGTCAGGGCCGGCTCTTTTTTATCTAGTAAAAAAAAATAATAAATAGATTCTGTCAATCAATCATATTATGGCAAACACCCTCTTATCAAAATATTATTTATTTAGTTTCTTCTTTTTTAATGCCTTCATTATCTGTTAGGTTAACAAGTTTATGCTGAATTTCTTTACTTTGATCTTTCTTCTTTTTATCCCATGCACTTTGCTCCTTGACCCCTTCCTCAGTCAGACTGAGCTTGGCTTGGCATATATCTGTGTAGTAAGGACTGCAGTGCATGGAGGTGATCTTGAACTTGGTAATAGTTCTGCTCCCCAGCAGAGCCAGAGCAGAGCAGAGCTCAGTGCAGCTTCACTGCCCAGTCATTCACCCAGCTTCGAAGGTGGGTTTTGCTGCTTTCCCTTAGCTTTGTTATCATGACTGGTGACAATCTAAAATTGCCCTTCCTTCTAAAATTTTTACTGTTAAAAACCAAAAATGACACTGGATTGCAGCAAGACACTACAAAATTGTTATCTTAGAAGCTTTGCTGATGCAGAAATAACTGATGCTGTGTATTTTTTTAATGTCTATATTTGCAGAAATACATTGTACTAAAATGAATGCAAATTTAAAGAATTTTTGGTGGCACTGCTCACTTTCTTGGAGATTTTCCATGGAAGCAGGTACTGCTCTGTCCCAGAAGCAATTGTTCTGAGCCTGTGCCTTTCTCCAGGTTTTCACATGAATTCCCAGTCAACACAGGGCACACATTTCACATGCAGTAAAATGGAATGTCAAGAATTATTACCATTAAGCAATTTCAGATACTTGAAGAAATTTCACCACTGTGGCCAAGAACTAATGTACACCAGAGTTTTCCAAATTTATTAATGAACACAAAGTGTCTCACTAGTACCTTTAGAAATCCACCACGAAAAATAAAGAATGAAAGGTACCACTGAGTGGCAAGTTATTATAACTAATAAGTTATTAGTCTAACAAGGCCAAATGTTTTTTAGAGTTAGAATCCCAAGTCTGTGTTTAGTAGTGGAAACTAGTAGCCTGATTTTCACTGCAACTTACTTTTTAATCAACTTTTTAAAATTTAATGGAGGCTACTTGATTCTGAAAAAAAAACCCCATTGTGTTTATTTTGATCGGTTAAGTACGCACTCATATTTAGCACAGTTAGCAGCCTCATTTTAAGAAGTGCCATTTCACAAAATCTTGGCTGAGATCTTTTCCATCATTAACTTTTATGACTATATCTATATCAAACACCAATAAATATGTAACTTAAGAACGTCTCTCTTTTAATTACATTCATGACATCATGAGTTTTTTACTGTTGAATTTATGCCTGTGCTAGTGAAAAAAAAGTACATTTTGTCCCCCACATCACTTGGAAATCTTTCTTTGGCTGGCATAAGTAGTTAACTGTAAGCCAATGGAAAAAAAATCTTTAAAATATTAATAGGAATTATCATGGCTAATGACAGCATAATAGATTAATAGACTCCCCCTGCAAATATGAGAATAGTCATTACTTTCTACCAGTAAAGTGTCAACATTCATTTACAACATTAAGTGCTTTATGAAGCTCTTCACATGGCCATTACATTGCCAGAAATATAATAGAAAGATAAATTTAAGTTCAAAGAGAGTTTGATGAGTTCTGCTGTCATTCAGCAGTTCATTGAAATGCCTCCTATTCCTCATAATTTTTTTCTTGCCACAGAATGGTACAAATTATCAAGCATACTCTAATGAACAGTAATATAAGAGTTTGGTTTTCTTAATAAAAAGCCACTGTTGGAAAAAAAAAATTATAAGTGTCAATGTGTGACTCAGTAGAGGTGGCTGACCCTCCTGCTAAAAAAGTTGGGTCACTTCTTACAGTGTTGAAATCTACATCCGTGGGAATGACTCTCCATAAATCCTGTCCACCACTTACTCCAGACCTTATTACATAGTTTAGGGGAAATTATTTTAAACATCATTCTTCTACATTAATGCTATGGAATGTTTCAGTGTTTTATATACAGAGTTCTTGGGAGCAGGCTGGCTAACTTGGGTTTATCAGATAGTTTAGAAGAATAACATTGTCACACTAAATTAGGTACCTTCATGTGAAAAAAACAGGGGTTTTTTGATATTCTTTTGCATTATAAAAGCATGGATTTTTCTCTGAGGTGCGATGAGGCTGATTTCTTTAGTCAAGGCAAAATTCAACTAAAGATTTTAAGGGAAAGAATCTCTCAGAGAATGTGTCCAATTATAAAGTAGCTGCTCTGGCAGAACTCCCAGATTTATTACTATGATTGCATGCGTTTTTGCATGTACTGATAGCCCAATGTACATCATTAATTGTAGAGATTATGGAATCTATATGCAAAGGGGTAATACCCCTTTGGCACCTAATTCCCATTGATAAAATGTTCCTGGTGCCTTTGAAAATCTTGCTTTTTGTCTACCTCTCTTTTTATGTATTCCCTGACATAATCATGCATCTAATAAGAAAACATAAAAAGTGTAATACTGGCCCTGAGTATTTCGATGTCATAACAGTTTAATAATCTATGTTCTTCTGTGTAGTTGTCAGCCATTGACACTAGACACAGTCTTATTTTAGAAACAACATTCCTGAAATCTTTGGTGTAGGTTTTTAGTGGGATTTTTTGCCTTTTTGTTTTCTAAAAACCCCTTAATGTTTGAGGAAAAATACCATCTGATGTTGCAACGAGGAGCTTCACCTTTCAGGGTAATGTTTAACCTTCAGTATAAACGTGAGCAAACAGAAAAGTCTTTCTGTAAGAACTCTGTGGATTTAGTCTACTGATCTTGTCAAAGAAGTAACCACTGTGTATTTTTATCATTCTCTTAATTAATTTTTGCTTAGCAAAGTTCTGCAGTATTTCTAAAGCATAAAACTGGAAAGGACTATTGAAATCCTTAGGATCAGAGTCCTACCCACCATAACAAGAAACTGTATTTTCTTATGCTAGTCATAAATGTATTAAACTAGGCTCTAAAAATATATAATTTGGGCCCCTTAGATACAACCATTCTTCTGCAAAGGCTTGTAGATTGATGCATAATTTCCAGTCTTTAGCATTGATGTAACTTTGCTTTATTTTGAGCCTGTAACAACTTCATCCTTAAGTTTGTGTGGCTCTTCTCTCT
>VXAK01007855.1:212637-248081 GCA_013399435.1 Arenaria interpres | reverse complement strand
CCATTGATACAAGTTCCCCACTGGTGCTCATCANATTGATACAAGTTCCCCACTGGTGCTCATCAAGGGGGTATGTTTTCTTTAACCTTCCTTTTCTGGTTAATGTACCTGTAGAAACCTTTTTTTTTTTTGCATCCCTTACCAAATTCAGTTCTAGGCGTGCTTTGGCCTTCCTGACCTCATCCCTACACAGCCAACATTCCTATACTCTTCCCAGGATGCCTCTCCCTTCCATTTTCTGTGTCGTTCCATCTTGCCCTTTAGTTTGACCAGCAAGTCACAGCTCAACCATGGTGGTCTCTTGCTCTCCTTGCCCAATTTCCTACATGTCGGGATTGAGATCTTTTGTGCACTATAGAGAGTGTCCTTAAAGATCTGCCAGCTTTGTTCTGCTCCCTTGTCCCTGAGGGGCATCCTATTTACTAACTCCTTGAAGAGTTGGAATTTTGCTTTCTTAAAATCTAGAGTCCTAACTGTGCTTCTCATGGGCTTTAAATTTCTTAGGACAGTTAACTGCACTAGGGCATGATCACTGCAGCCCAGGCTGCCTTCAACTTTGACATCCCTGATGATACTGCTAGCATTTGTGACCAACAGGTCCAACAATGCATCTCCTCGAGTAGGGCTGTTAATTTCTTGTCTCAAGAAGTTGTCATCTAGGGACTCTAGGAGCTTCCTGGAGTGCCTGCAGCCAGCTGTGTTGCTTTTCCAACAGCTGTTGGGGTGGTTAAAATCATGATCATGATGCTTCTTCAAGCTGGAGTAAGAAGGCATCATTGACAGGCTCTGCCTGGTCAGGAGGCCTGTAGTAGACTCCTAACACAAGGCTCCCTTTATTGTCCTGATCCCTAATTCCTACCCATAAGCTTTTGACCTGCTCATGGCTATTCTTTAGCAACAACTCTTCACACTCTAGCCAATTCTTTATATAGAGGGCAACACCTCCACCCTTCCTTCCTCTCCTGTCCCTTCTGAACAGCTTAATATCCTGAAGAGACCTTTTATTATTATCTGACCTTTAAAGTAAACCAGAATTTATTCAGATGCCATAGGAACAGATTATATGCTTTTTGCCTTAGAATTAATATAGAATTAATACAGAATAATATTTCAGAAAAGAACAACATATGGCTTGTTATTACAGACTTCAAGCCACAATCAGAACATTATCTACATAACTCCTGAATACCAGCAGTACGTTCTCCAGCATCTAGTACATTAGAGCATGACTCCCCGAACAGTCTGAGACTCTGTGTGTGTTCCAGTGTTGATCTCTAAAGCATTACCTATGTTCTGACTCCAAATCCCATTAAAATCCTTTATACTGAGGATTTTATACAGGTGCTGTAAATCTTAAGTGGGCTAGAGGTGACATTACAAATTTTTAGCTTGGCAGCATTATTCAGAAACTGAAAAATGAATTAGTTTTAGTCCAAATACCCACAAGAATTTTTTTTGTCTTGTGGTGTTGTCTCTCCTGTCACTTAATTGATCTGATTCTTTTTCAGTGCGATTTTCCAGTCCTTTTCTCATGTTCCTTTAAATCTTCATGAGTTGAGTAAATAAATGCAGTGGGATGAGCTGAGAAAACATAACTTGGAAAATTTTTTCCAGTCACGGGGACAAATATTGCAGCTTTTCTCCCTAAGTTTTCTGCTGATTCTAGTGACCAGACGATTCCCAGCCAGCCCTGACTAAGGACATGTCGAAATGTTTCCAGAGACAGGAGAATAGTGTCTGCTGGGCTGCTTCTCCCGGGCTGCCCTCTGCCTCTGCAGAGGGAGAGGAGCTGCAACCAAGTGCACCGGGTGGGAGACTTGGAGCACTGGGAATTTAAATGCCTTGCTCATCATTTGGCTGCTAGCCATGTTATTCCTCTCCCTTTGACCCATGGGTCTGTTTCAGAACAGTTTCAGTCCCAGTTTAAGAACTGGGACTCTTTCTCAGCAGGGGTTTGTATAGTATATTGCATGAGGGATCCTGACCTTGTCTGGGGTGTTCTGTGTTTCTGAGAATGAAGTAATAATATAATAAACTCATATGTTGAAGGAACATTTTTAAAAGCTTGTCTAACAAATGCAGTGATGATGAAGAGTTGCTATTGCTCCAAGTTAGGAAACACAGGGGCTAACTGCAGTTCCCTTTCTTGGTCTGTGTGCTCAGAGGAAAGAGGAGAAACTGGTTCTTTGGGAGCAAGAAAGAAGGGACTGCCTTTATTAAAAGAAAAGCCAAAAAACCCCACCCACCCCACCCAAAACAAAGACCAAAACCAGAAAATCCCTAGGCTCCACACGGTGGATCACAGAATCATAGCTCTTTGCTGAACCCCACTCTGCAGAGATTTCTGGCTCCGTGCTGAATTTTCAAGCTGTCTTGCTATTAAAATTATCCTTAGGAGACAGCCTTGTGTCTTTACTTGGCTGCCTTTGCTTTTTTTTTTCCTATTTCTTTTTTCTCTTGATGAGTCATTCTACCAGCTTATACCCTATCATCAGATAGACCAGACAATGAAGTCACTGGGGTTGCCTGAGAGCAAAATTGGCCCCATTATCCACAACCACTGTGTCTGCCTTGTCACTGATCATACACCGCTGGGGCTGGCCTCCCGTGTGGAAAATCACTAGGGAGAAGAAACTTCCTATGCAAACAAAAATATTTGTTGAAGTTTGGTTTTGGTTTTTTTTTTTGAGGGGGGAGGGAGGTGTTTTAAATTTGGTGGAATGCTTCCAGCTGAAAACAGGAAATCACACACAAATAAAACCGGTATCATGTTCTGTCAGTGTAAGAGGGAGAGTAAGTTGTCTGATAGTGTCCCTTTACTTGTATGCATCAGCTTCAGCCTTCTGAAATTAGCAATGGCAGGAAACAGTCTTCTACTATAAACTAGAAGATTTTATATCAGAATGTATGAGAGAAAAGAAGGATGCTTGACAAAAATAACGGTTCATTAACTTATTACAGAAGCAGAGTTGAAGTAGTGTTTCTAGAGGAACACGCGTAGAGAACTATTTGTCCCAGAGAACTTCAGTTTAGAAACAAGACGCACCAAATACGAGAAGGAAAACAAAGCAAGGATGAGGGAAGTGACTTTCTCAAAGTTGTATGCCAGGTCAATAGCTGCCTAACAATAGTAATAAGGTTTTCTGTTTCCCAGAGAAATGTTCTTTCTGCTGAACCACAGCACCCTTCAAAACCAGCATGGACTCGTGGCTCTGAGAGCGCTGATGGCGTGTGGTCTGCTCAGTTGAAAATACAAATTGAAATAACAAAATGCAGCTCGTCTTCTGGGATCTATAGTAATCTGATGAGGAATTCCATAATAACTGCTAATATTAAACCTTTTTTAAGTCTAACTACTAGCATCAATAAAGGACAGAAGAGAAGTAGAACAGAAAAGAAACTAAGTCTTGCAAAACCATAGTCTCCATAGAGACCTGTCCCTCCCTTTTGGTATTTTTAACAAGAGAAAAACCTTTTTATTGCTTAGCTAGCCCACTACATATGCCTGTCAGAGTGCTTTGGAGAGGCTAAAGTGGCTGAGTTTCATCATCTCTCAGGAATGATCATTCTTTTGATTCCAAACTGGTGCACTGACATTAATTATTTTTTGCATATCTCCGAGCTGAGAGATGCAAGGCACTGTGCAATGAGAACTTAGTATAAAGGATGCTTTCTGTTCCTGCTCTATCTCCAGCCCAGGAAGCCTCCCCCCATCTCTAAAGGTGGCTAAAATATGCCAGGAGAAGAGGGAGCAGAGCTGCAAAGTCGCCTGCTTGGGCTGCTTTGTGCATCCTGAGTGCAGGGACCATCCTGCTGGTGCTGGGTGAGTGTCAGCTCCATCCTGCACAGGAGGGAGGGAGGGAAGGAACCTTATGTTTGCAGACTGGCCCCTGGATTACAGCCCGGACGGTGACTAGTTTTGGCTTGTGTCTTGAAATTGTCCTGCACTATTTTTCCAGCCCAATTGTATCTTACCAACTGTCCGGCTGTGCCTTCCCTGTCTTGACTATTTTGCCATGATTCTTGCTTACACAGTTTGTCATACTGAGGGAAGATTAGCTCTGTGTGGGTGGTTGTTTTTTTTTTTCTCTTTCCCTTTTTTTTCCTCCCCTCATTTTCCCAGTGTGGCATTTAGGAAGAAGGCTGAAAATATTGAACAAACTGCTGATGTCCCCAAGATTCAAATGTGTGAAAAAGACTCGCAAATGAGTCTAGCACACTCAGAAACATTCTCAACATCTGTTCAAGCAAGAGTACTAATTCTCTTTCTCAGAAAGCACAATTTGTCCTCCCTGTTATTTAAAACTTCACATTTATTTGGATTTGAATAATATCAAAGTGGAGTTCAGGAAAATAAACTCTCAGATTATGGATATAGCAATTACAATTGGAGGTGTGGTGTGGAGATAATAAAGAATTACAGAGTTTTAACCTCTGGCTGTCCTCTGCTTCTCCTATATTGTAAGCCTTCTCCTTATGTAGTGCTATGGAATGTACCATGTAGTTGCTACCTGCAGTTGCAAACCTTGTGGATTATGGCAGGTAGTCATGGAGTTAATGACTGTTCTTATAGAGCAGAAAAATGGCAAGTGTTTTCCTCTGAAAATGTACTACTTATTAGACGAAGAAAAGGTGCCTTAGAACTCAATAATTTTAGCCTTCTTTTATTTTCATATATATTACTCATGAGGCAAAAATCTCATTAATTCACTTAAGTTTTGTCTGGCAGTAACCACTTCAGGATTCTGTCCCCAAAACATAGTTGCAAAATTCTCAATGCTTCTGCAGTTCAGTGAGAGAAGGGCTATAAATTGCCAGCCAGCCCGAGGCACAGCAGGGAGAATCCAAGGGTCCAAGCTTCCATTCCCCTTCTTTAACCACAGTAAAGAACTGCAGGCATAAAAATGACAACTGAAAAGAAAAATTCAACTGGTAATTCTGAAAGTTAAGAAAAAAAAAAAGTGAAAATAAATGCTCCATTTAAAACAAATGCTGAATGGTCTCGGCAGTTTCCTGGGCATTAAGATGCTGCAGTGTCCATCTCTTGCTCTGCAGGGCTTGGGGCAGCCGCGCTTGGGCTCTGCCGGGTGGGATTCTGCTGCAGGGTCACGGAGAGCTGTTATCCTGCTGTCGGTAGCCAAATCCCACTGCTGGTTGGGACTGCAGCACGCTGTGAGCAAGTTTTTGATGACAGTTTTAATGCAGGTGGATGAGAAAAGTGTGCAATAGCATGAGCATTCCAGGGAATGGAACAACTTTATTTAATCACACTTCATCAATTAGCATCCCCCATTCAAGTGACATCTATTGCTACAAATGTCTTGTGATGGTAACAATAGGGGCTCTATTGCAATTATTCCACCTTTCAGAATCCATAGCACTGCATTTAGTTCTTTCTGACAGAGAAATTATGTAAGTCAAAAGTCTTATTGCTGATGCAGTACTGAAAGATGAAATGCTTTTCATGTGGAAGGTTAATGTGCTGCAAGTCTCCCTGTGATTAGGAACAAAAATATACCAGCAGGTGGGACACAACAGAACAGAGAGAGTTCTGTGAAATTCAAGCTTAAAACAGGCAATAAAACTAGCAATGGCATTTTACCTTAGAGGCCTCCTTCAGGAGCATTCTATACTACCAAGCGCAAGTCTCCTGGAATATGCCCGTTGTTTCAAGAATGATGAGACTCTGCAGCTTTGATAACATTTTCCAGCTGCACGTTGGTCTTAAAATCCTGACAAGTGTTCTTTCCTAAGAAAGAGGAGCTGCTCTCTAGCCCAGCACAAGGACAGAAGGTAAATTGGATTCTATTTGGTAGTGTTTAACCCATCAGGGAAGCTTAGAATTTAACGAATTCTAAGTAGAAGCTCAGAAAGTTTTGGTTTGGGTACATGATCTAGGCATTCATGACTTTGTCTATTCTATTTATTTTGGACAGATTAGGAATTCTCTTCAGAACCAGTTCTGCAGTTGGCCAGGGTTACTGTGAGTTAAATCTCCAGGTACAAGCATCTGGTGCCAGTTCTTATTCCTGTGATTTGCCTCTCATCCCTCGTCTTTCCTGCAACAAACTAATACCTCATTCTCCATCAAGCTATTCCGGTTGTGGGTGCAGCTTGGAATTAATTTAATACTGGAGACTACCTAAAATCTCCTGGTGAACCTGGTAACAGTGCTCAGTGAGTATTTTTGTGGTGGCAATTTTGCAGTGGGATGGAAGAGAAGCTGTTCTCTGTGGAAGTGCATATTGGGTGCACTGGGTATAGGGCATTGCTTGTGCTGTGTGAAACACTGAACTCAGTAGTAATGGTAGTACTGCTTACACAACTCTGATTGCAGCTGTGTGGGCTATTTGACTTAGGAGGAAACAACTCAGCATTTTTTTTGTTTGATAACTGCAGCAAAAACACACCTTCTAACTTTCTCTTCCATAAATCTCTCGTTTTTCTGTCTCAATCACTTGTCTTTATTTCCCAAGCAACCTCTGCTTCATGTTCAGACGTCTCCTTTGGGGAATAGACTCTTTCCTTCAAATTTCTTTATATTAAGCCAGTAAAAAAATGAAGAAAGTCCTCTGTCTGTGGCTTGTTGCTTGTTGTGCACCTTTAGCACAGCAGGAGGCTGAAGCAATGAAAGATTACCTGACTGTGTTCAGGTCACTCTGCTCTGTAACTGCTGTGAGCTGGGCCAGCAGGAACTCTGGACATGCCTATCTTTTTTCATGAGTTTTGGCCCAGTAAATAAGGATTATCCCGTTTCTATCTCCTTTCGATGGCAAGGCTTATTCAGTACATCTTCTCGTCCACTCGGTTCCATGCAGCTGCAAGCACACACCATCAGTCCTCATAAAAACAAAAAAGGCTTATTTTATGCAGAACTGATTGCAGTGATGCTGAATTCCTTTTACAGTGCAGTGTCGCAAGCGAGAGGAAGAGCTAGAGAATAAACTTTGCATCCTACTCTAAAATTTATCTTTAGAAAAAATGCTGTTTAACAACAGCTTTGCTATGTGTTTTTAGTCCAGTACATCTTTTCGGTTTCTTTTTTAATTCGTATCTCATACTTGCAGTCATAGCAAGGTGCAAGTGGGAGAAGTCAAACCTTTTGGTGTAATACAGGTTTGAAAATAACCTCAGTATGTCTTAGTAAGGGGAAATCAATAAGGCCAGCAGGAAAGAGAAGAATAGGTATATTAATAAACTAATACTCTGAGTACAATGGGGTCATGAGCTAAATGTAGCTATTCCTGCAGCCTGAAAAATCATTCCAGGCACCAGAGCCTGTGTGTGGTGGAAAGCTTATAAACATGGCCTACTTGTAGATAGACACAAAAAATGTGGGTTGCTGCATTATTTTTTGGGCCAGGGAGAGGTTTTTCCCCATTAGAATACAAAAATAATAACTCCAGAAAATAAATATGATTTGCAAACAAACTTCCAGCTCAGACTACTAAATTGCATTTTGCTAGGTAACTAGATTCTGTGAAAGCACCAAAATGCATTTAAACTGGTCAGAGTATCTCTGATACTGAAAATATGCCTTGATCGAGGGCAACGAGCAAAGCTTCTATAGGTATGTTGGACTGGGGAGTGTTGGTAGATGAGAAGCTCAATGTGAGCTGGCAATGAGTGCTGACAGCCAAGAAAGCCCCGGGCATCCTGGGCTGCATCCCCAGCAGTGTGGCCAGCAGGGTGAGGGAGGGGAATTCTGCCCCTCTGCTCCTCTCCAGGGAGGCCCTCCCTGCCCAGTGCTGCCTCCAGCTCTGGGGCCTCAGCACAAGAGGGACACAGAGCTGTTGGAGCAGGGCCAGAGGAGGCCATGGAGATGCTGGGAGGGCTGGACCCCTCTGCTGTGAGGACAGGCTGAGAGAGTTGCGGGGTTCAGCCTGGAGAAGAGAAGGCTCCAGGCAGACCTTCGAGCCCCTTCCAGTCCCTAAATGGGCTCCAGGAAAGCTGGGGAGGGACTCTGGATCAGGGAGGGGAGCCATAGGACGAGGGGGAAGGGTTTTAAACTGAAAAAGGGGAGATTTAGATGGGATCTCACGAAAAAATTCTTTGCTGTGAGGGTGGTGAGAGCCTGGGCCAGGTTGCCCCGAGAAGCTGTGGCTGCCCCATCCCTGGAGGGGTTGAAGGCCAGGTTGGAGGGGGCTTGGAGCAACCTGTTCTGGTGGGAGTTGTCCCTGCCCAGGGCAGGGCTGGAAATGGATGAACTTTAACGTCCCTTCCAACTCAAACCATTCTGTGATCTGGGGGAATAAACAACTTTCAGCATCTGTTTTTCAATATCTGAAATTATTGTGGCTATTACCTTGTTGGGTCTGTAAATAGTTGCAAAAGTAGTTGTCCATTTTCTGTGCACAACCACTCCCAGAAGTTCCCCAGGATGCTCACATTTACTCTGAAATTATAGCATGCTTTTGCATTTTCTTTTCATGTATAGTTATACAAATTCTGATTTCCACAGTTCTCATAGCCAAAATACCTAAGACTAAGAATAAAATGTACTATAAATCTGGGAGTAAATTCACAGAAATGGGGTGGAAAATGTCAATCTAAATATCAGCACATATACTGCACTTAAAAGATGTAAGCTTTTTAAAGGAGATAGCTGGGTGGGTGTTTTCCCTTCATACAAATGGCTGTGTCATCCTTTGAGTTGTGTCAAAAAGTGAGCTAAATTTATACTATATTACTGATGCCTAAGTGAGTTATTGAAAAATATTGGAGTATTAAATAAATGAGGCTTGATTACACATATACAAAATGTCTGATCAGTATACTAGCAAGTTGAGTTCTTTTATCTCTAATTTCTCATTGGGCTGTGTCTCCTTCTGATGTCTTAGTCTGGCTAGAAAAGGATGTCCCTTATTTGTCGATACTGCCTTGAATATTAATGCTGCCTTCTACACTGCAGTGCTTGAAACTCTGTAAGGAAACATCTTAAAGGAAGATTACCCAGTGTGTTGAAATTACAGGGGAAGGGAAAAGAATAACCAGAATTGCACGGAAGAGGGACTATTAAGTATATTTTTGGTGTGTGTTGGAAGGGAGGGAGCGGAAAGAAGGCTCTCTCTGTAGAACTATTGTTCTCTCCATCATTCAAGGCTCAGACAGGTGCCTTCCTTGAACACAGTACTTCTGTGCCTTGGTATATAACTTCTGTAAGTTTTTCTAATTTCCTTGGTTCTTCTGTAATAGGACAACCTAATTAGACATGGTTAGTATTCAGATTGCATTAAACTTGGTCGTATGTACAGAAAACACTGCATCCAATTAGGGGCCAGAGCTCTCAGCTGAGAAATGTGGGGCTAGGACAGTGATACATTAAAATACAAATGCCTGCTGGTGTTAGAGTTTCTGTTTTCTCTGCTGTTTAATGCAACGTGAGGGAGGAAAAGCTGGTTGCTTTTGGAGGTTTCATGTTGCTAACAGCTCCTGTGCGAAGAGGAGGTTCGGATGTGGCTTTCACTGAAATCAATGAGATCTGTGTGTGCAGATCTCAGAGTCTGGCCCCATGCAATTAACTAGAATATAAAGTTTTTTCTATTATTTGTTGTAGATGCAGAGGAAAAGGAGCTACCAGGAAACATTCAATCAGAGTGTAATGGGGAAATATTATCTTGTTAAACAAACACTCAATAGATAAAGGCTTTAATAATCCCTCAGGGACAAATAGGTGTGCCAGACCAGTCTGGACAAAACCTTGAGCAATGTTGTCTGACCTTAGAATGGACCCTGCTTTGTGTGGCTGCTTGGACTGTATGACTTACTGAGGTGCTGTCCAACCTGAATTATCCTATTCTGTTTGATTTCTTTTGCTTGATACAGAAAGCTGAAGCCCATCATGTGCATAGAGGGGAGGTGGGACCATTTCATTTAAATAAATTATGTATTTGACGATCTTATATTTCAGAGAAGCTTTAGAAGTTAAACATTCTCATATTAAAATTTTTTGATAAGGGAAACACAAGCATAAAGAAAAAGATCAAAGAAAGATGAATCCCCATCACCTCTTACCTTGCCAATTTTTCGTATCAATGACAAGTGGCAAAAAAAATGTACAAATAAGAAAAAGAAGTGGCTGGTTTTACACAAGATTAGTTCTAGTATTGACTCGAGACCACTTACCGCTTGGGTAACTTCACATTTGTAACTAGTCTAGTTAGATGAGTTTAGAAAGAGTTTTGAAAGACTATACATAACCTTATAATGTGGGACTAAACTGAATTTGATGTGACTAAGATGATTCTACATATAAGAAAGCACTTGCAGGATTAGAGCCTACAGGCTTTGATCAGTAATATTTTGCCATAATACTCTTTTCCAGAAATATTCTTAGCTCCTGCCTAATTCCCTAGCCTTATTGCAGTTCCTATTAGTTACTATTGCTTGCCACATTTCTCTGACATATTTCTGCCTCTTCTTGGTTGCTGTTCTTGTACTGTCTTGTTACAACAGGTGATGGTTTATTATCATACCAAATAAATGTAGTTTCTGGAGTGCAATTAAGCTGCAGAGAAATGAGTAGGTAATTCCTGCCCCTGACCTGAATTTCGTTCGTTGCAGTGCCAGTGACTTACCATGTGACCTTGGATGAATTTCCTCATTAGGAAAATGGGGCTGATTATTTACCCCCAGGGCACAGTACTACAGCGTTACAAATGACAAAATCCAGGGAAGTGCAAATTTCTTTGGAACTCTCCCAGATTCTGTCCATTGACTGTATGCTAGAAGTTGTTGTGGAGAGGCTCTTACCTATGCACTCCATGGGGACAAGGGGGTGTTTCATGTGCTGGTAGAGGAATGCTCAATGGGTCAGGTTTGTTACTTGATTGAGGTATGATATATTAGAGGAAACCTGCAGCAGGGTAAGTTTGTAATATGATGGTGTCAATGCAGTTCATGCAGCAAGGTAAAGGATGGTGCTTAAGCTATAAATACATGCTCTGCTCTGTGCCTTGCTGAGGCTAGTTCATCATTTAAACCCTGCCTGATAATGAAACAGTAGAAAACATATTAGTATGTTTGCTGTTTGTTGCTGTAAATATGGGTAAGACTGAGCTTTTGCAGTGAGCAAAAAAGCAGCAATCTTTCCTGTGCAACTAAGTGTATGTTAAACATGGGTATTCCATCGATATCAAGCTAGGTCTCTGGTTTGGGAACGTCAATGGAGAGGTGAAAAACTCATGTGGACATAGTGCAAAATAGTGCAGGTGAAAAAATGCCCATCTCAAACATATTATAATATGTTAACCTTGGAGAATAGGAGCTGATCAACCTAAATGAAATATTTTCTCTAATAAATAGAGATTTGTATATCCAGGAATACCTGCGGTGCCTGATGGGGAATTGCAAGCTCTTGATTTATGCTTCCAGAATCCTCTATGGGCCCAGTTCTCTGGCTGGATTGCCCTGTGCCCAGCAAACCACGTGGCTCCACCACAGGCTGCCCTCTCTTTTCTGCCAGAAAGGCCTGGCTGTGGGAGTTACAATATAGAGAGGAGAGTAAAATTATGAAACCTTCAAACCCTTGCCTTTCAGGATCCAAGTATTTCTTCCTTCTTCTTCCCTCCCCTAAACTTCAAAATACTATTGAAAACTATAACAACTATTTTGTATTCTCTCAGCTTCTGACTGGCTCAAGATCAAGGTAATTTTTAGAGGGGTAAGAAAGTGTTAATACAAATAAAAGAGAAAGAAAACAGAAAGAAAATTATGGAATTGTATTCTTTGGAAACTGATTTTTTTTCTGTGTCCAAAACTGTGTCTCAAATGGGCAGGTTTGGCATTTTGAATTTCACTTTCTGCAAGGTTCGTGCTAGGAAGAAAGTGCTTCAGCAAATACTCCCTAGTAATTTGTTCACCAACCCTTTTCCATTGTCTAATGCTGGCTCCATTCCAGTACTGGTATTCTCTTGGCTGTTATCTAGTCCAAGTTTTACTCAAATTAAATACAAATTCCTTTTAGCTAAGCTATCAGTGCACTTTCCTGAGCAAATACCAATCAAATATCTTATCTGCAGCAAGTCTGCATTCTTGACTTCCACACAAACTTGAGATGTGAGAGGATGTTTGCTGTTATTGGAGGCACCTGAGAACCCTATCCTCCTCAACATGTTCTTTTTAATTGTAATTAGTTTCTAATCTTTAGTGTCACCTAATGAAATGCATTGTGGTTCATGTCTGGGTTCTTTTTTTTTTTTTTCTTCCAAATCAAACTCTCTTACTCTTTTCCGCTGAGCCATCTCAGTTCCTTTTTTAAACAAAAGCTCAACTGCCTTTATGATTTTGATTTGCCTATAAAAATTGAAGCAAATATTTGCTCTGCATTACACAAAACAAGAATTTAATTACTTGTTTCATATCTTCTCTTGATATCTATCTTTAACATCTCAAAAATAAAATACAAAGGCAGCAATGAAACATACTTTCCCCAATGTCTGCTTTCATTACTGATACCGATAATCAAGGCCTTGATTCATAGAATCATAGAATGGTTTGGGTTGGAAGAGACCTTAAAGATCATCGTTCCAACCCCCCTGCCATGGGCAGGGACACCTCCCACTAGACCAGGTTGCCCAAAGGCAAAGTTCTTGAGTGTCTGCCCTAATTTTAAGTACAAATAGTCATATAAAGTCAATTAATCATTTTTCATATCTATGTTTTACAGCATTTTATTATTGCTAGTGCTGCTGATCTAGCCAGGCTGTCTCTAAGGACAAACTGTGTGGCTTTTTGGTGCACCATGCCAAGAAAGTTTTGTTTAAATTGGGAGTTGGTAAATGGTGCAATATTAAGCAATTGTTCTTCACGAGGCAAATGCTGCTCCCATGGCAGCCTGCAGCAATGTTTCCTGGTTTCAGTTACAGTAGAAATAGGCTCCAGTGGAACAGATTATAGGAATTTTATTCATTTTGATAGGGATTTTGACTAGTTAGACATGCAGGAGGGTAAATTACTTTTTCTTTCATCAATACACTAAGTGCTTCTCTGGAAAAATGTACAGTTGTTACACATTAAATGTTACCACTGTGCATCATGTCCCACTGGTGTAAATCCACAGCCCCTTCAAATCAGTCTGAAAATACAGACTGCTGAACCAGAAGAGATACTGAATGGCAGCAGGGGCGGGGAAAGACAGGGAGGGATGTCTCTGGTTTAGCCACTTTTAGAATGCAATGAAGCGATAATGTCAGAACAAGATGGACTTTTTAGGAGCAATCATTCATTCACTACTGCCAAGGTTGCTATAACCTATAGCAAATGCATCTCTTCAGTGTTCCTGTCTGACCCTAGTGTGGGGAAGGGAACTTCAAACTGTCAGGTTTGTGCTGTGTGAGTACGACAGTAAACCCATTCACTGTGTCTGACGTGAGTGTAAATATATGGGGAAACAGCCGTCGCTGACAGACTTACCAAACCCAGAATCTCATCCTGGGGCAGACCTTCCCCAAGATAAATGGGGTGTGATACAGCCAACTGAATTAATTTGCACCACAATCATTTTAAAATGCTGGTTTAACTGTCAGCAAGCCCATGCCTCTGGATTGTTTGCTGGCTGCATTTGTTTGCTTTGGTATGATGAAAGGAAATGACCCAGATGTAGGTGATTTTTTTTTTTTATTATTATTTTTTTTTCCACAGACACGAACAATATATGCATATCCTTCCCCTCGGCGTTTCAGGAAGGCTTTTATTGTAGTTGATGCCGATGGATGGCATTTTGTTGTGAATAGCAGAGTGGCAACAGAGCGGCTGGTCGCTGTTCCTGCAGCCGCAGGAGGACAGTAGAGGTGGCTCTGCAGTGGTTGTGGGTGACAGTGGGGCAGGCTGCCGGGTGCTGAGTCCTGAGACAGTGCCAGCCCCTGGCGGGGGGGCCCTCTGCACACACTGGGAACTTCTTCCTGGCTCAGCAACTGCTGCAGAAAGGGAGGAGGGTCACCAAGCAGGTCTATCGATCCTGTCCACGTTTCATTGGCAGGATCAGATGAGATCACTAACCATTTAATGTCTTTAAATAAACAAATCTCTGGCAGAGCACATACAAGACTGTTTCTGTGTGAGGCAATATCTTCATAAGAAGAAATGGTATCATTGAAAAGCACCAGATTTTTTTGTCCCTAGCTACACATTAAGGCAAACAGCTCTCCAACAGGCACATGCAAGGGAATGACAGTAAGCAATTGTGTATAACAGTTCAGTGCCTGAATACAAAAAGCGCAAGAGGGAAGGAATCAGGTTGAATCAAAGGAGAGCAGAAGCAATGGTCTTTCAGGAAAAACAAACTTGAAGGATTCTCTCAAGGATACCATGAAATGGTTCCTTCAGTCCAGAACCATGATGGGCATGAGCTGATGGTGGCTGTCACCGAGGCTGCAGCTGTAGGTGCCAAATGTGTTCCCTGTGTGCAAGGAGGCGGTGGAGGGTGGCAGAGAGCAGCTGGGCCTCCCTGGGTGTGCATTACCTCCTTCCCTATAGCTAACAAAAGGCTTAGCTGAGATGCAGTCGCTGCTGTGATTTAGGATGGGCACAAGTAACTCTAATTTCATTTCTTTGCTATACAAAAAACAAAAGTCACGCTGGTGGTTCCTGGAGCTGTGGTGCATGTGGTGTAAGAGAAGCTTTGAACTAATCCCTGCCAAACAGGCTTGTGTGTCCCATGGGGACACAGCTGCAGTCCTGCTGCTGGATGAAAGAGGATGGGGACTGGGACACTGTGCCAGGGGACGTCCTGCCGTGATGCGTGCAGGGTGCAACACGTGGCTCCCGAGTTCCCCAGGCTCCTCCCGGCCACAGCCCCGGCAGCATTGGCACAGCCTGGGGAAGGGCCTGGGTGCCCCGGGGCTGTGGGAAGAGCAGGCTCCCGATCCCACAACTCCTCCATTCATCCAAGGAGCCAACACAGGAGAGGAAGCACTTGTACATCCTTATAGTATTCTGCACTTGAGCATCATGACTTCTAGATTTAATTTTCAATGATAAAATACAATTTGTATAATGTGTGGAAAGGTCTGATACCACTGTGCTGGAAGGAAACTACAGCTAGAAGCATGACCTTGTTCCATTTCAGGCTAATTGAGTAAGAAAAATGCAACAAGATAAAAAGAGGGGAGGGAGAAGTATTCTCCGATTCACGCAGGGAACCTAATGAAAGGGGAATGAGAGTGTCTGCGGTACCACCCTGCGCGGCATCTCCTCAGATGAGCTGATGCTGTGTGGAAGCAGCTGAGCCTGGCTTGTCTGACAACAGAGCCTCTACTGTTCCCCTGCTCCAGAGGGTGCTGTCGGAGACAAAAGAGCAAATGCCATTGTCTAGAGTGATCTCCAATTTACTTCTAAGTCAGGCTTGGAGCATGTGGCATGTTGAGGTGCTGCCGTCCTGACCTGCCCCTGCCCCGCACAGGTCACCGCTATTCAGGGCCCAACCTGCCTGGCCGCCCACGGGCATGGTTCACAGGGCAGCTGTGAGAACAGGGACCCCCGTCCCAGGCAGCCAGCCCCGTCGCCCTGGGCTGGTAAATATGGAAGCAGGAAGCTGCTGAGGGCCACGGGCAGGGCGGTGTGTCCCACAGATACAGGCCTTGGCTCCTCAGTGAAGAAGTACAGTTAGATTGATACCAGTTTAGATCCAGGGGCTAAAATAGCTGACTTGAACATGTCAATACCTCTTTAAATGTGGGTGGCATGTAAATTGCAGCCACATATGCAAAGAGCGAGTGCTGGGGCGAAATGAGTTTACGGGCTTGCATAAGGGACTGAGCAACACCGGGAAGGGAATTATTTTAACCACCAGGACGCTAACAGCCCTTAGATCCTGACTCCAGGGTGCAGGCTTTTTTTCTAAGCCCATCTATTTTTAAAAATAATTTAAAAATAAGTTTGACATTTTGTGTGAGGAGCTGTTGAGAAATTCCTTAGATAACATTCCCTCAGCAAAACATTAAAGCTGAGCTGATCTGAATTTTACTGTAACCGTTCATTCCACTTGCTGGGTTCCCCTTCTGCCCCCTTCCCTTGCTGCTTTTTTTGTATTAAAAAATAAAATATAGATATGGCAAACTGTTAAAAATCTAAATTCGGGAGCCATAAATACTGTAGCAAATAATCTTTTATACTGTCTCTTCCCTTCCTTGTCTCTAAAATGTATTTGAAACACAATTACTGTGTTTAATGATTCAATTTGTGAAGACTTTGTCAGTAGGACAATGAAAGTGGCTCAAGTGTGATAAAGCAAACATACCAATAAACCTTGTTTTTATTGATTTGTAGGAAGCTCAATTGTCTAGGAGAAACAGAAGAGAGCTGACATCACCCCCCTAGTCCCACTGGAATGCAGTGATAAGTGTCAGCCTATTTTTCTTACAGGCAATTTCTCTGGCTATGTGATGTCTGGCTGTAAATTTAAAGTAAATGACATTCCACAACGTGGTAGGGATGGGAGGTGAAGTCTGCATTATTTGTTTTAGCATTTAAAATAATTTTATGTCTGAAAATTTCTGCAGTGTCTAGACAAGATGTATTATTTGCCTGCTGAAAATATTAAAATTTTGTACTGTACAGTTGACGGCTACTTTCATAGTAAACATACAGATTCAATTTAAGATTTTTAGACTCCTTTTTACAGCATATTATATTATTATTACCTCTGGGGGAGTCAGATTAAATCTAATTCAGGTAGTCAAACACAATGCCGCTCCATGCGGCAGCATTTTCTTTAAAAGCCTCTTAAGCATGTTCATTTAAATCTTCTGTATTTTGTTGTCTTTCACACCAATGCAGCAGCAAATCTGATGGGAAGACTGCTGGGGCAGCTGTGCACACAGAACACAGTGTGGTCACCAGAGCAATACCAGCAGTGTCTTCTCTTTCCAGCTGCTTTATTCTATATGTTCGTTTACTTTTCATAGATTGTTTAAAAATGGTAGGCAGGCAATTTTACAAATATGAATACTTTTCACTGCACAGAAAGATCTTAGTAAAGGAATCATGGGTTCAGCCTCTGATTCTTCAGGTAGCTGGTTCTAGCCCAAGCAATTGCCTCAGTAGTAGCTTGTGTTGCATTTCTCATACCTGGGTTTGAATGTGCATGAGTAGTGTCTATGCCTTAGTCTGACACAGGCGCGTGATGGTTACTTGGGAGGGAAATTAAAGCCCCCCCAGTGCCACCCCCTGTCCCCCTTGCCCAGGGGCAACTCCCACCAGACCAGGTCGCTCCAAGCCCCCTCCAACCTGGCCTTCAACCCCTCCAGGGATGGGGCAGCCACAGCTTCTCGGGGCAACCTGGGCCAGGCTCTCACCACCCTCACAGCAAAGAATTTTTTCGTGAGATCCCATCTAAATCTCCCCTTTTTCAGTTTAAAACCCTTCCCCCTCCTCCTATGGCATCCCTCCCCAGCTTTCCTCTTCCAGACCTTTAGGGACTGGAAGAGGCTCTAAGGTCTTCTGTAAGAAAAGCTTATCTTTAGGATAGGTTTAAAAAACAAATTAATTCCATAATTGTTTCTTTATCATAAAAATATACTCTTCCTAAAGTTAAAAAAAAAGCCTTCTGATAGCAATGCATGCCACAAGGATGCTGGATAGGAGCAAAATAAACCAGGCACCATGGACACTGAATATAAAATCTGTATTTGTCCTCCATCTGTATTTGTTTGACCTGTTTTTGTTAGCAGGTATCAAGCTCTCTGTAGCCCCAAAGGCCCTTCACTTTCTCCAGTAAACAAAATGACTTTGTCATGTTCAAAATATCAAGCTGATAGTGTAATTAAGGGTAATAAACTGTAACAAAAAGATGCACAGTTAAGTCACCAGGGACTGGGTAGCTGACTCGTTGAGTGAGAAAGTAATAGAATTTTGCTAGCCTTGAACAAGTCTCCCTCTTCAATTCTTTAATGCTCACATTTTTACGGTAGTGAATGCCTTTCTTCATGCTTCTTAGTAACTCCCCCTGTTCCTTATTAAGAGTTTTATGTTTCCAGCATTTCCAAATGCTAGTTCTCAAAAGTCATGAGCCAGGCCTTGGGAAAAAAGAATTCATGAGACCGGCTTAAACCAATGTACTTTGAATTCCTTTTATTTGCCTTCTCTCTTTGAAGCTGTAAGGGTACTGGCACTTCATCTTTTCAGGCTTCTTTCCACAACTATGAGAAGTAGAAATAGGAACTAGAAATACAATTTTTTAAAAAATTAAAGACAAGATTGCTTTGTAATGCATGAATGTATTAGCTGGGGCTGTAAAACACCAAAATGATGAAATATCATGACACTTGCAATTGAATGCGGAGTGCTAAGTTGGAGAGTGTGGAAGGCTGAAGAAACTCATGTTATTAAAATTGGTAAATTGCACTGACTTAAAAGAGCTAATAATCAAGAGCAACAACACTAGGAAAATACCTTCCTGTCTGTGTCCAAGCTTTAGACTTTGCTGGAGTGCACCTTGAGGGCTGAAGGCCCCTAGCACACGTGGACACGGGCAGGCAGAGATGAGGAGATCCTGGCCTTGCCAATCGCAGTCCTGCTCTGTGAGATGCCTCGGCACGGCCAGCCTGCTGCAGGACACAGAGCTCAGGCAGCACAACCACCTCACCATACCTTCTAATGTGAACCTAAGCGCAGGTTTTGAGTTGGTTTAGATATTAAAGCTGTTTCTACATTTTGAATGTAGAAGGTCTTTCTGGTTTGAATGTCTTTCTGGTGAAATGGTGATTAGAAAACACCAGGATATCATCTTTTCTATCAGCTGTCCCAAGACAGTCTCCAGTATGCCAACAGTGTCTGTCTGACCCTTTCACATGACTTAAATGCTACAGCCTCCCCATGTTACTAGCAGAAAGCTTTCCCTCGTACCTAGCCCAGTCTTTCCTGTCCTTCCCATCAGAGGACAGATTATTCCTTTTCCATCTGCAGCAGCTGTTTATGTATTTGGAGGAATATTGTGTCATCCTTCAGGCTTCTCCTCTTTGAACTAAGCACTCAGATCATAAGTATTGTGTTGTACTGCAACTTAAAACCAACTTACATGGGGGCCCATATTTCCTACTGGAGTTTCTTACTTTCACTGCTTGCAGGGCATGTCTGTTGTCTTCATAAGAATTAAGCCCCTGTGAACTTGGATCCCTCATAGAATGAAGAGGCAATGCCCTGCCAGTAGTCCTGTCTCAGCAGTGGTGCTCCTGCCTTACTGCTTTCTGCAGCCTTATTTTCAACCTGCATGCAGGTTTTGTTCTTCATCTTACATTTACTGTATTTGAACAGACAAAATACCTTTGGAAAGGTAATACTGACAAAATTATAGGGGCTCACATAAGCTGGGTAAACAATGGAAGAAATATTTATATCAGCAAATAAATAATGGACAGTAAGGTTTGAATGTAAGAGTTTCCCATGTTGAGGTACATCAATGAGTAAACAAGAGGCTGGTGCTCTAAAAGGAGATGACGACAATTGGGAATGTGTGTGAAAATAGTCTTGGATTCATGTATGTTTCCTTACAAAGGTGAGCATCCTTACCAAAATATGCAGAAAGATTAGTAGCACGTGCTTTCTAGAAAGGTGACTCTTAATGCTGCTAGAAACAGGGACAACTCTGGGTGAGTAGGCCAGAGTCCATACAGAAAAGGAGGAGCAGAATCAGTTTTAACCATTCCTTTTTGGAGAAATTAGGAGCTAATCCTCATTTCTTCACCCAGTTGTGGGAACAAACTACCTCGCAGTGTAACCAGTGACTAATTAGAAGACATGACCATCATGGGACTTGAGCCATTTGAAATGTGACAGGTAGGAATGGCTCAATGGCGTTTGGGTAGTTTTTGTGTTGAGTGCTGTGGACAGCCCTGGGATAGACAGGGATTAACGAGGTGGTTGGTTGTTCTTGACAGCTGTCATTTCAGTCAAGTTCTGTTGAGGTCCCCTTTGGAAAGACTCAAACTGCCCGTTGGCACGTGGCAAGGCCTTCAATTACAGAGTGCTCAGAAGCTCATCCAACCTTTGCAGCCTGTGTCCTCTCTAAATTGCTTTTTATTGTAAACTCATGGTCAACATTTAATGAGGAAATTAATTACCAAAGAGATGACAGAGAACTCCAGTCAGGGAGTCATTTTTAAAATTTTTTCTTGCATATATAACATATCCAGAGGATAAGTACTGTGGTTCTGCACTTCCTCTAACAGAGTGCTGCACACAGAGGAAGAAAATTAAAATAATTTAAAAATCAGACCTCACTGTAGGATGCTTGAGAACTTTGTGCAAAACTACAAGAATAAATTTATAGGATACTGCTAAATGCTCTGCAGCAGTTTTTCAGCTTTGCAGTTTTGCCCTCCTCTTGCACAGTCTGTCTGGGATTCATCTCAACTACTCAGAAATGTCCATAATATAGGCATCCCTGGGTGAAACAGTATTTTCAGCTTCTTTTGTACTCAGTGAAGAGAAATAGACACTTGAAGGGTGATACCTTGACTTGCAGCTGGATGAATCTCACTCTGCAAGTGTGATTGTGGCTATAAAGGCCAGCCAACAAGTCTGGCTGGAGATACCTGAAATTAGGTATGATTTAAGCCTCCTTAGGTGCCAGCGCTCACAGGGCCTTTCTCTTTCAGCACTCATTATTCAAGTGGCGCATAGGTGCAATGGCCCAGATGTTACATTGTGGCAGCCTTGGGTTTGGTATCTTCAGCGCAGCCTGGTGTGAAGGTCAGGATTTTTTGCCCTCAGGATTTCCGCATGTTGCAAGTGCTCCTAGAGAGAAGAGCAGTGTCCGGCAGAGCCTGGCTGACTCCTGGTTTGTCTGCTGGTGCTCAAATACGTTATGTCCAAACCTTCTCCCAGCTTCTGCAGATCAGCTTTGGTGTGTTGCAGGAACAAGAACTTTGTCCTCACCATCATCTTTGTGCATCTCTGAAGAAGCAAAGTCTCTAGCCTATAGTAATACTTGTAAAACTGAAGCCCAGTTACAATCTGCATCCAGCAGATTGTAATAAGCTCAGTATTAAGAGGACTACTTTTTGTAATATAATTAGGATATTTAAAAATTATCTTCTTTATATTTTTTGTAGATCTTAACACTGGTGATTGTTAGTTTGGGTTTTTTTCCCTAAAGTAATTGATTGCTTAATGTTTGAACCTACAGAGGCTCTCATTTATGACTAGTGTGTGTGTTAGGAAGAATCTAGAATCTCAGGGCTGTTCCCTCCCATTTGCTGGCTTCAAGGCAGACTGACAAAGGCAGATGTCTTGCCAAAATTCTGCTGAGAATCTGCACCTCCCATTCCCAGTAAACCTGGAGCAGCCTTTGGCTTCCATGCTGGAACACACCCTGTGAGTCAAGTCAAGGATTGGAAAATGGCCTCTCGGGGTCCTCCTTAACGCAGTGTGTGAGTCTCATATGGGGTCATTGGAGGGTGGAAAGGAGAAAGGGAGAAGCCAGCAGAGCCAAGAGCACAAGAGAGGGTGGCACTTGCAGGCACACTCTGTCTGTAGAGGCCCCTCCAGCCTGGTGGCACTTGCAGGCACACTCAGGGGCAGCATCAGTAGCTGCTCTCTGTTGCCCTGTGGCTCCCTGTGGGAGCTGCCTGGTCTGTGGCTCGTGTCTGCACCACCACAGAGGGCTGTCAGGAGGGGTGTAACAACCAGCTGCGATCAGAGCCCATCGTGTGACTGAATATGTCTAGGGTCATGACTCCAGGGTTGTGGTCTTTATGTGAGGTAGTTGGTTTTATTACTTTGGCCACTGTACAATTTTGCTCTCATTTCTACGTGTTTGCAGGTTCCTGAAAGGCTGCATTGTTCTTGCTAGATTTTCTGAGTAAGAACTTATTGGATGCTGATAAACTGCAAATATTTTGCTCCTAGCTCCTTAAATCTATGGTAGGTTATCAGGCAAAGGCCAAACGGAGTAATTTTAGACCTTACTTGTCCCTCAGTGAATCCTGTAGGTAATTAGTACATGAAAGACAGAGCCTGAATTTCACTGACATGCTTTTTGGGTTGCTGGAACACCTGCCTTCAACAAAAATTACAGGTGTTCCTTGACCTTTCTAGGAAATCAGAGATAGAAAAGCACATGCAGTCCATACCCAGAAAACAGAGTATTTATAAAGTTGCAGTGTAGATGGATGTGTCTAGTTAAAACATCAGTCTGTCTATAGGACTAATTGGCTGGGTGCCAGTTTGTGAAGAATGAAGCTGTTCCAACATGTAATCAAGGAACTCCTGAGGGCCCCCAACTGCTCCCTTAATACAGCCATACCTGCCACAGCAATGCAGGGGCTTTCATTTGCAGCCAAGCAGAACAATCTCCCTTTGGAGAAGAGCAGCTTTGGAGTATAAATGTATTCGAAGCTTTCTCCAGTCTTGGGGGAAGGGAATCCTCACACTATAAACAAACAGAGATTCTTATATCAATTGTTTGTGACTTAATTATTGCAAAGAATAATTAATTAATCCCACAGGGACTTGGAATGGGTTGTAAAGCATGCAAGACTTCATCCTTCACTCTGTGCTAGCAGGCTCAAGATTTGTGATGAAGAGAAAAGGCATTGTTCTCTGATTTCTCAGGGGATTTAATCTAGATTTCATTAAGCCCATGATAACTGGGTGACACAGAGCACACCAGCTACTTCTGGAGCCTGTGCACGTCTATATTTCGTTGCAGATGTCTGTCATATGCCTAGATCAAAATTAAAAGACACTGGTGCATAATCAAAGTTAGTTGACCTCAACCTCTGCTGGCCCTGGGCAAAAATGCTGTCCAAGTAACGCACAGAGCTCATCAGCTGGACCTTGGTTCTTGGCCTCGGCTGCAACCTTCTATTAATATTAATTTTTATTATCTTCTAAGGTTACAAAGACTATGGGAAGAATTGGCTGGCAATGTTTTTCAGAGTCCTGTGGCTGCCCCATTCAAAAAGCAATCTGTTAATTTCTAGCTTCTAATATCACACCTTTTCTATTAGGACCAAAGATTGTTACCCACATGCACCACAGCAGAACAGGGTCTCCAGGAGTTACCCTCTGCCCCACGGCGAGATCAGCTTTACTTATATCACTTGTGATAGATCTCTGTCCGACCTTTCTTAAGTATTTCCAAAACCAAAAACTCAACAACCACTCCATAGAATTTATCCATTGTCTCCCTGCTCTTACAGTTAGAAAGTTTCTCCTTGTTGTTCTTTAAGCCCAGAATTTCTTATCTTCTTGACAGTGTGGTTTTTCCCATGTTTTCTGCAGCCTTTTGTAAATTTTAATTCTTGTTTTTTCCTCTTAAATGAAATTTCTCAAGCTCTGTCAAGCTTCTATGTGAGCTCTAGAGACCCTGACCTCAAGGACGCTAATTGTGATTGCTTCCTTCTAGCACCTCCCCGACTGCTCTGAGTTTTAAGCTGTTCTAAAGCACAGAAAGAGTACTTCAGTGGAAGCCTTCCTTGCTTCCTTTGTATGCCGTGGTGGCTTCAGTGCTTATCTGTCCACTCTGATAACAGTTGCCTTCTCTGCCACCCCAGATTTCTGGTCCTGTAATCACTGCAGCTATGTCCCGCTATTTCTGATTCTGATTATTGCTATTAAAGTTGTAGCAATACCTTGCACTTCACCAAAAGCATTCTGATTTTCTAATTTGTCATGTAGAGGTCCTTGTGTCTTCTGCAAATTTTCCTATTTCACACTTCAAGACAGTAACAGAAATACTGAATGCTACTAGACCTAGAACAGGCCTTCAGGGTATCCACTCAATATAGTCTTCCAATTTGACAGTGATTTCTTGTTAAATACTCTCTTGCATAGTTTTTAGCCTCTTGCATCCACTGCTGAGTTGCTTCAAGGCCTCGTTTCTTAGCTTGCCTATAATAAGGATTCGGGGTCGAAAAGACTTGCTTAAAACAAGCCATGACAACAGTTGTTTCTCCTCTACCCCTGTGCCTGTTGCCCTGCCATGGGAAGAACTGAGTTTGGTGTGACATCATCTGTTCCCAGTAACTGCATGCTTGTGCTTACTCATTTTCTTGTTATCTTCTGTGGGTTTACAAATGGTTTCATCCTTTTGTTTCGGTGTCCTTCCAGAAGATGAACTTTATTTGCCAGACAGTAATTTCCCAGTTATTTATCCCCTGCTTTCCGGTGGGTGCTATGCTCATCTTCTGCCAGAAATCTGGCCCTTCTCTGTCCCGTACGAGTTCTCAGAAACAGCTGCTAACAACTTTGAGATTGCTTGAGCTTGTTTCCAAAGTACCTGAGGGTAAATGGTATCAAAGCCAGCTGTGTGGAAACTCCTGTAAAAAAAGGCACTTCCTAGCCAAAACTTGTCCTCTGTTGCCACTGGTGAGAGCTGTGTTGGCTCTGGGGCTGGCTGCTGCAAGCAAAGCAGCTGTGCAGCTGCTTTCTGCTGTGTGCCTGCAACACAGAGTTTTATTATTATTTCCCTTAATATTACACCTACAAATGCCAGGATGCCCTTATTTTAGAGGTTATGAATATGTAAAGAGACAATAGCTGCTCTAAAAAGTGTATGTCTGTAAAGAGAAGAGGAAAAATAATATACATGCATGAGTAAGAAAGTACATGGACAGAGAGAAATGGAAAAGCTGGATATAGTCCTTGGTTTATCTGATTTTATTTTAATTTTTATAAAAGGAGGATTCTTACTACCTATAGCCGCTCAGATGAGGTGAATTCCTGACTATTACTTTTGACAGAAAGAAATAAGTATAGCTTGTGAGCTGAGACAAAGCTCCTACATACAAGTCTGTGACAAAGATGCCCAACGTGTTTCTTAGGGTGTATTTCAAAGTGACACATGGGTGTCACCCATGAAGCCATCCAGCATGCCTTTGCAGGAGTTTGTGATTTCACTAATAGACACAAAAGCTGATCAGAATGAAACAGTTTGTCCACAAAGTTTTGCTACGTTTTTTTTTTGGGGGGGGAGGAGGGGACAGAGGGGAAGGGAAGACAGGGAGGTGCGGTGGGTAAAGTAAACCTGTTCTATCTTGGAAATACCTATTTTTACCAACATAGCTGCTCCTAAGAGCAAATTTGTAGTACAGATTCACCCAAATCTTCCTAAATCCAATGGGTAGTCTTTGATTAACTCTACTGGGTGCTGAAAGAAGCCCCCCAAAGGCTGAGGCTGCTTCTGCAATGAGGTAAAAGCCTGCTCTTCCGTAGTGTATTTAATGCTGTGTCAGAATGTATTTCCAAACTACCCTGAAGTTCAGTAAGGATCAATTAAGCACTGAGTTTCCTCCTATCTTAAAAGTGAAATCAGTTTAGCGTAGATATGTACTGAAAAGTGAATGCTCTCTTAATGCATGCATGGGCACTTGTACTCCATGTGCGAGAAGTAGCTCCAACTTTTTGTTGCTCTGTCTTATGAGGCTATGAAGAATTATAAGCAAAAATATGTGCTCTGAACCTGGGCCAAAGCTGATTTAGAAACTTTAAAGCTCTTGCTCTGAAATAAAACAGTAGACAACTAGGACGCAAGTCGTAAGTAGAAGGGGCTGCTCATTTTGGTGTATCACAAAATGGACAGAGCCAAACTCTGCACATGACAGAAACTTCTCCACAGTTTCTGTCTCTGGTTTATAGAGGATTAGGGAAATTGAAAAATAAAAGAATGGTAAACAGGGCTGAGATTTGGGAAAAAAATATTTTTAGTGTAGAAGACAGCAACATGCCTAACTGGTTCACCAACCCATTCCTTGTTTTCAGTGCCTGTGTTTCCCAAATAAGTGCCATCCTATAGAGCCTTCCTCAGGCAGCTGGGCTGGGAGAATCCTCGGATGGGGCTGTTCAGTGAATTTGCAGAGCTGTGTGGGGACAGGCAAAACCTCACTTAGGTTTCTGAGATGCAAAGGAACGCCAGATGACAAAAACACTGAGAAAGCTGGAGACAGGAGATTTTGGACATCTGTCCACCTTCCATCTAACATCTAAGTTCTACCTTCTATCTAAGTTCCCTGTGCAACCATGTATTTCAGATGCCCATGAGCCAGTCTGGGTCTTGTGATTCCAGCTTGTCTCTGAATCATTAAGATCTCTTTGGGTTGTAAGCCTCCAAACAGCTCTTCAAAGCCATGAGTACTGCCAGCCCAATACTGAACACAACAAGTGGCCAGTGATCTTTGCTGTTATGGCTGATTGAGTGTGGCATGAATGTGGAACCACACATAGGAAAGGGACTGAATCACAATTTAATCAACATTTTTATTCTGTTCTCCAACTTGTGCTCATTGTTTCCTATCTGTGTGCATGCTGAAGCCTGGAGTGATTGAGGGGGCTTGCTGTCATCGCAACTCAGTCTGCTCTTCATGCTGAGCACTTTATGTTTCTCTGCCTGGAAAATTTCAAATAAAATGTCAGTCTGTGCATCTCATTAATCTGCTAACAACTGAGTTAAAGGTCTAAGTGCTTTAAAAATATAACACAGATTTTAAGCTCAAGGGTATGGTTGAAGTTAGAATCCATCCATCCATCTGCCAGCCCTCTTGCTATAGTGCAGTTTGAATCCAAATAAGCCTAATGGAGAAAGGCAATGAGGTTACATTGGTTGGCTCCAAAGCAGAAAGGAAGGTAGTTGAAGCAAAATCAATACTTTTGAAAGACAAAAGAGTTGTAAAGCCTTTTTCCTTGAAGATGTTTGTCCATGTGTCACAAGAAACCACCGCTACCCTTGGTGTTCACTTAGCAGCACTGCTGACAGTTGGCGCTGAGTCTTCAGCTGATGGAAGTCCAAGAGAATGAGCACCACTTTCTCCTCAGGGACAGGGTCATTGGTCAAATGAGCGAGGAGTTGGTGTGGCGCTGAGCAGCATTCTCAGCCTGCCTTGTGAATGGGCACCTGGTCTCTGGGGGAGCTCTATGAGCTTGGGCAGATGCCTGCTCCACACTGTGTCACTTCAGTCACTGAAGCACTCAAAAGACCCATGTATTTTCTTTTTTTATAATCCCATGTTTATAGATTCATGTGTGTGTTTGTGTACACTCCATATTATTATTTACAGATAACTCTGTATCCCTTGCTATTTCCTTCTCCGTCTTTTGTTACATTATACGCCATATTTTCATGCCATATGCCACTTAAGCTGCACCTTTATGTGTACAAAATGTGTACCTAATTTGCATGCATAGTTACTACCATTATAGACACAGGCACAGAGTAAGCAGGCATATTTGCACGCAATTGTCTGATCTGCTTGCCCAATTGTAGTGATTTGCATATGCAGATTGTATGCACAGTTGTACATTTACATTTTTAAAAAACTGGCCTCCATGGTTTATTAAAATAGCTTTAAGCTTCCTCTTGTAAAATACTGAAGATCCTAGAACCCCTCTGGCTTTTCAGTATTATATCCCCTCAGTAAATGATCTCCACATTTTTATATTCTCTCTCCCCCCTCTCTTGTCCTGTTCTCAAGAGAGATTTAGTCTGCAGATTTATACATCCATTATTTCAAGGTATATTTGATTTTCTCCATATGCCTCTGTTAATCCACCTTAGCTGTAAGTAGAGAAAAAAAATACCCTTGTTTAACTTTCAGAGGATATCCCACCTACCTAAGCCAGTGTTTTCTATTTAAACTCAGATTTTTTTCAATGAATTAATTCAGGTGGGACTGAAAAGATTCTTTTCCTAATACAGAATTCATCGGTTGCTGTGGGTAAATTCAAGACACTGACATGTGATCTGGCACTATTTTAGCACGAAGGAACCAAATGTGTCTTTGAAAGCATCTGAAGTTTTTCTGAGAACAGTCCGAGGAAGAGGAGAGTTAACAATTTGGTTTCTGTGCCTTACGTTCTTTGCTTTACCATAATTTCTCAATCATACTTCCAACACTCTGGAACTTAACTTCTCCCACCCAGATGACTAAGTAGAATTCTCAATAACTTCACTAATTGCATCGTATCTCTAGCTTGGAATAAACGGTCCCTTAGTGCTTGCTGCTCTACACACCTGCGAACCATGTACCAATAAAGAAGTCATCTGAGCAATCTGCAGTTTTATCAGGCCACATTGAAATCGTGAATATTGCTTGTGCTTTAGACAATTCTTCTACAATAAACATGAAAGAAACCAAGGAAAAGTTGCCATCTCAAAATATACCAAGAAAGCAGGAAAGGATTTTGTCATAACATTTAGAGGGGAAGGGAATAGAAGTTCAACTGCAGGGGCATTCTATAACGATTGTAATAACTCCACCTAAAAGTTATCCAGCAAAAGCCTGTGCATTTTACAATTATGGTTCAACCCCAACTTATAGAAAACATGAAGCAATCATCTAAGTTACGTGGAATGCCCAGAAAAAAGCTCGTATTTTTCTCACAATGGCAAAGCTGGTGTCTGCTTCCTAAAAATCATCTGAGAAAAAATTCTTACATGTGAATTCTCTCATGTATGGCCACAGTGAAAGGGGCAAAAAATAAATAACAATAAACTCTCTCTAAATATTCCACAGTTCTGCTGAGGCCCAATTATGTTTTCTGGAAAAAGGTTTTCTGCAAATGTTGCGCAGCAGAGAAGGGAACAGAAAACACAGCATAGTAACTGGCTGGGGGGAACAAGTAAGGTCTTTGAGGTTACATGTCCCCCAGGAGCAACAGAAAATAACACTAAACTATGATTCTTTCTCCGCTCCCCATCTCCTCCCTGTCACACCTGCGCGGGAGCTGCAGAGGCTCCAGAAGAACTGTGAGCCCACCACCCCCTCCCAATCTGGTCCCACTCCAACACTCACTCCGTCTCTAGCATCCTTTCTTCTGTTTGCCACCCTCCTGCTTCAGATTATAGGCTGGGTTTAGGTGCACTACTGCAAAAGAGTTTTACCACTTCTGAAATGAATTAAACTTGCAAAGAATTTATGGGGAAAAAAATAGAAAATTAAAGGCAAAGCAATCTTTTATTCCTACCATCACTAGCTGTCCCCTTTTTCTCTTTCTCTCAAGGTGTCTGACACATGGTGAATCACAGGTATCAGTGCTAACACTGAGACCTGAAAGCTCAGTAGAGGCAGAGGAGGGAGAAAGAACAGCTTGGGAATCACAAGCTCCTCACTGCAGCAGGGATGGGGCCATTGTGGGTGGGCTCACCCCTGTGCCAGCGGCGGGCTGAGCGGGGTGCTCTGGAGTCTAACCCAGACTGTCCAGCTTAATGCCTTTAGTCCTCTTCTGATCTATTTTAAACCACATGAAATCCCTCCTCAGGCACGGTTTTGAGTCTTGTACAGTTCATGAAACACTGTCAGAAAAATCAGAAATGCACCAGTGCGTTTGTCTGAAATTCTCTAAGGATTTAGAGAATGCACCTGTGGAGTTTTACATCTCTATACTTAGATGCTAACAAGTCTAGGTTGGTATTAAAGCCTCATAAAAAAATCTAAATACTGCTTACAAGGGACTAAAATAGCCTTCAAGTAAGAGGATGAGCCATCTCTAATTTTGTGTGTGCAGGTGATTCTGCAAATGTTCAGGAAATGGTTGAACAATGTTATTTCCTTGCTCAAGCATCTAATAAAAGGCTTCTTTGGCTTAAACTGGATCTTCCAGAATATCTTGAAGAGAGAACTCTAATGCTAGTAATTGTAACGCTATGCTGAGAGAGTAAAGTTTCATTGCAGGAAACTATCCAGTGTTTCACAGGTCCTAGGGATGATCAGATTCCACTGAACAGTTAAAGATGATTGAACTCCCATAGGAAAGCATCAGACCTTCTGACACTGCAGATAAATTATCTTTTCTTCTAACAAACTCTCTAGGCTGTGTGACAACATGTGAGGATGACACTCATGAGCCCAACTCAGTCCCAGAGCCCCAGCCATGCAAAGTCACAAGTAACTTTCGGGGCACAGCACTGCCCCAGGAGCAGCTTTTGACAGGGCCATGCTGGTCAGGCGTGAGGAGAAGCAGTTTGGCGCCATTAACCTGGTGCCCGTGTGTGCTTTTCTCTGTTTAGGGGAGCTCACTAAAAGTTAGACAGGCCTTTGAGATGAGGTTTCACATTAGGAAAGTGGCTTTCTTTGGAAGACGTTGCAGACCTGCCTTGTCCATACCTCGCCCCTAAGGAGCAGCCTCTCCAAGCCCCGCTGCCCCATCCCCTGAGCAGAGCTGTTCCAGCACAGGCCTTGGGAACATTTTCCTGGTTTCAGTTCCTTCCTCCTTTTTGATTCGCTTTAAAAGCACATTCCTGCCCCAATCTAAAATGCTAACATAGACATTGCCAGCATTATTCCTTGCTATTGTTTTGGCTTCCAGCAGGCCCTCCCTTGCCAGGGAATGTGCCGTCAGCCCTGCGCAAGGGGCGTTTCATTTCGAGGAGTATCCCGATGGGGATGCTCTGTCGGTGCTCCTTGGAAGGGGGCATGAGGAGAGGACTCCTTCAGACCCTCCATGTGAGCAGGTGACAAACTAGCTGTCCCTGCTCCCAGGCTGAGGTTGGACGCGGTACCTTTGCTCTGCAGTCACACGTCCTCCTCCACCCCCCAAGACTGCTCCTGGCGGGACTGACCCTACCTTTACTGAGTCACGAAGTTTCAAAGTTCATTAAACTCAAATTTGAGGGTTTTTTTAATGCCCCAAATACAGTTTCTAAAGACCAGTCAGAAATTACCTGGAAATATCTCTCTTTGTGCAGGAAATTGTATATAATTATAGCATATTACTGCCAGTCCGTGCCTGACACTGTGTGTTACTCAGTCCCAGTTTATTTTTGGGTTAGAAGACAGGTTTGTTTTTTTTATTAAAACTCTGATTTTGAAACATCCAGACACCTAAATCTCTGCAGGCTACAAGTACACCAGAATTTTGATCATATTTTACTTTCAGGCCTCTTTCCCAGTGCTCTGCACTTTGAATAATCATCTTTAAGCAAGAGTCTGCAATTCCCATGGATTTATCCTTAGGAAATGTACCAAGAAGTCTCTGGCATCAGAATTAATCATACTGAACAAAGAAAAATACATTTAAATCCAGCTCCAGCAGGGAACCTGCTTTGGGATAAACTATGAATTCTAGTTCACCCAGCATCCTACCTTGCAGTCCCCGCTCCATCCCTAAAAATGAAGCAGGCTATAAAAACAATTATTTTTATTATCTAAGGTGAGATAAAAGCAAAAAAAAAAAAAGCTATATGGAAATCTTCAATCAGAAAAACATTTTATAATTATCAAAGGAGGTTTTAGGATAGTGCCTATGTAAAGAAGTGTGTAAGTTTATAGTACTGTGTTGTAAACTTGAGATTGAACACTTCCACTGCAGTGAGATTGCACTCATGATCCAAGCGTGATCTGCTCATAAAATAGTAATGCACACAAACAGATAGCAGTTTTGCAGTTTCAGAAACTAATGGGCACAAGATTTTAAATGTGGTCTTAATTCCCTTGAAAAGATAAAGCAATTCTTTACTCAGTATAGCAACAGCAATAGCATCTCAGGTATGAGATGTTAAAAATCTTTTTTTAAAGAAATACTGAACAAATTGATCTTTTATCTAAGTGGAAGGAGGGAGTGAGAATACACTGACCTAAATAATGGAAGGGTTCAGAATTATGAGGGAATGGATAAACAGCGATTCAGGTAAACTCCTCACATGTTCAAAGACTGAGAGTGCAAAACCTATAATTAAAAGAATGTACTTAAAACGCCTGAAATGTGTGATTAAGAGGGGCTATTTGAATTCTGAAAGTGCCACTTCCTGACAGCAGGAGACCTTGCATGCATATTCCCCAAGGAAAATAAGAATTACTGTAAGACAGAGGCATAAACTGGTACAAACAGGTATATATTTGTCATGAATACTTAAAGGCTTGAAATTAGAATGAAGTGACTAAAAGTGACAAGAATATAAGAAGTGCTTTTCAGTAGGACCAGTGAGGGTTAAAACTAACTTGACAAGCTGGCAGAAGGGATTTTCTGATATAGTTGTCTGTTGTGGGTCTGTGCTGTTTCATATCTTCATCAACAACTCGGACGATGGGGATGGTATGCACCCTCGGGAAGGGTTCAGCGCGAGAGTGGTGCAGCACCAGAACAGGCTTCCCAGAGGGTTAGTGAAATCTCCATCCTTCGGGATCATCAAAACTCAGCTGAATAAGGCCCTGAGCTACCCTTGAACCTGACTGGAGCAATCCACCTCCAGAGATCCCCCCCCACACCTTATTCTGTGGGTTTATGACTATTTATTCAAACACTAGAAAGGGAAGCACCAGGATAGATGGTTTGAAAGTTTCTTTATAAGGACACCCTCCAAAATACCAACTGAATCCCTGAAATATGGCCATTCCCAGCTGTGTGGGGAACATGGAAGCAAAGTGATATGGATGGGATATTTGGTAGCTGTTACTAAAAATGGGGCTGGTAATAGATGTGCTGACTGGGAGGAATTTTGAGGGAACTACTGTTTCAGAAGACTTAAAGAATGGTGACACAGGAAGAGTGTGAGTGGTTACTTGGCAAAGGACCAAAATTTGGCCTATGACAGCAAAGAGACAACATTTAACTGGTTTGTTGTTGCAAGAAAAATGGCTGAATCTGAAGCAGAGATCTCCCCAGTTTAACAGCGTAGAATCATAGAATAATTTAGGTTGCAAAAGACCTTTAAGATCATCAAGTCCAACTATGAACCGAACACTGCCAAGTTACCATTAACCCGTGTCCTTTAGCAACACGTCTACATGTCTTTTAAATACCTCCAGGGATGGCGACTCCACCACTGCCCTGGGCAGCCTGTTCCAAGGCTTTCTGTGGCCTGACAACCCTTTCTGTGAAGAAATTTTTCCCAGTATCCATCCTAAACTTCCCCTGGTGCAACTGAGGCATTTCCTCTTGTCCCATTGCTTGTTCCTTGGGAGAAGAGACCAACCCCCTCTAACTGCACCCTCCTTTCAGGGAGTTGTGGCGAGTGAGTTGTAGAGAGCATCTTTAGTGTGTTATTGCAGTTTTTTGTGCTTTACCAAATGACCTTTCATTTCCATGGCCAGATACACTGGAACGAGTCTGTCATTCCAAATGCAACAGGCGTTGACACTTACACAAAAGACATGTGTGTATGTGCACACGTGCATTTGATGACCATGGTTGTGTGCAAACAGCATCATTATCAAGTTGATAGTTGACTAACTGGCCAGACACGGACATTATACACATCATGGCACCTCTCAACCATCTTAAAGTCTCACTTCAAATTCACTTTTAAAATTGCAAGTTAGCTGGGTGGTGAGAACTTTGCCAAGGTTATAACACATATATGTAAATTGTGAGGGCAAAGCTGCATTAGAAATTTAATAAGCCACTAAGGACTAAGTAAGAAAGAAAAAAAAAAAAAAGCAAGGTTTTGTGGTTCTGCCTGTGGCTAGATGAGCTGTTTCAGTCTTCGTCGACATGTCCATGTCCTGCTTATGTCACCCTCTAGGAGAGGGTGACTCAATGCTAAATCAGAAGCCCACTACATCACTGTCTCTTTGAATAGAGACTTCCTATTCTGGAACAACATTTTAAAAAGCTTTTCTTTTCCCTTTCCTTTAGAAAATGCTTTCTCTCTCTTCCACAGCGTGGGGGTCAAATCCATCCTTCCTGTAATTCCACCAAGGCTAATTTGGCCATGTTTTTCCCTGTCTCTCAGCTAAAGACCCAATTAAAAGAGATCCTGTCAAATCACGGTGCAAAGGTAGTTATTTCCTCACTAAATACTCTCCCTGGGCTAAATCCTTTATGTGAACTGCAGTCTTTTGCCAGCCCTTGGGAAGCTGGTGGCAAACACATCTGATGTGTCTGCTCAGTCAGAAGACCCTATTTCAGCAGGAAATATCTGGACCTACTTCTCCTTGGTACTGCTCCTGAATATCCCCTTGTGGGTATCTCAGCAGCCATTACGTGGAGCCAGTCCTGAAAGCAGACATTTTTTTTGCTTTTTATAATGGAAGAGTTCATTTATGCTGAGAATACAGTTTTTACCAGACTGCCTGCAGGACAATGCAATAAAAGATTTATCCTTAATAGCATTTCACTGAAGTTTCACCACAGGAGACAGGATTTTTCTTGTGCTTTTTTATATTTTCCCCTTCAGTTACTATGAAAGTCTCTGCTCTTAGCTGTTTTTTCTACAGAGCATAATCCCTATATATCCTCTGCCACCTTGTCTCAACTAAATTTTTCTCTTTTCCTTGATCCTTTCTCATCTCTGACACACTTACCTCCTTTTTGTTTTGCTTTTCTTCTCCTATTATGCAGTGAAAGGAAATTAGAGAAGCAACTGGTTATGAGCACAGTAACTATGAAGTTGGACAAGCCATCTGTAGCAAAATCTGTAGCACAAAATAGGAACTAGCCTTTGCTCACCTGCAACTTCATGTTTGCTTTTCTCTCTAACTCCCTGTTTGACACAGTCTGCTGATTTACAAGCTGCCACTTATGGCTCCGTGACTGTTCTCCACTCTTCCCTCCAGGTCACTGTTGAGCCTAAAATGCACTCCCATCTTCCTGCCTTTTTGAAGGTCTCCCTGCTCCAGGATCTATCTCATCTTTAGTCCAGGTGAGGTGCATACACTTTGCTGAACGTCCAGAGCTTGTCCCAAGGGAGACGGCACAGTGCAGAGGGCAGATACATGCCTCTGAGTGGGATGGAATTCTCTTGCAAAGTGCCCAACTCTTCCCATTAAGCTTAGCAAGTGTATATGAGGCACTAAGTGCCAAGTGGCTAAATAACAGAACATGGTCCTGTATGAGTGATATTGCTGACAAATTGCCCGAATCTACCAGAAGACTCCAGTTCTGCATCATCCTTCCTGAGTCCTCCGGAGGTACAGTGATGTCTAGTGGGTACCCACGGGGCTGGCTGGAGGGAGACTTGAGATAATGCTGAATGCCTTCTTTGATTTGGTCTTCACTGCCAAAGCTGTCCCTCATGAATCCCAGACCCTGGAGACAAGGGAGAGGATCTGCAGAGAGGAAGACTTCCCCTCTGTTGGGGAGGACTGAGTTAGAGACCACTTGGCCAAATTAGACATCTATAAGTCCATGGGCCCTGATGGGATGCACCCACGAGTGCTGAGAGAACTGGCGGATGTTATTGCTAAGCCACTCTCTATCATTTTTGAGATATCTTGGAGAACAGGAGAAGTGCCCGAGGACTGGAGGAAGGCAAATATCACACCAGTCCACAAAAAGGGCAAGAAGGAGGACCCAGGGAACTACAGGCCAATTAGTCCCACCTCTGTCCCGGGGAAAATAATGGAGCGGCTCGTGCTGGACGTCATCTCCAAACACATTGAAGATCAAGAAGTTATCGGGATTGGTGAACACGGATTTACCAAGGGTAAATCATGCTTGACCAATCTGATAGCCTTTGTTGTAACTGGTTGTTTAGATGAAGGGAGAACAGCAGATGTCATCTACCTTGACTTCAGCAAGGCTTTTGACACTGTCTCCCATAACATCCTCATTAGAAAATTAAGGAAGTGTGG